>JAJHZJ010000426.1:0-189178 GCA_023548195.1 Bettongia penicillata ogilbyi
AAGCAAGGATTGTCTTTCTTTTTCTTTTTAATATAAATTTATTTATTTAACTTTTTACATTCATTTTCACAAAATTTTGGGTTCCAAATTTTCTCCCCATTTATCCCCTCCCCCCACCACAATACACCAAACATTCTAATTACCCCTATCACCAATCTGCCCTCTCTTCTATCATCCCTCCCTTCTCTTGTCCCCATCTTCTCTTTTGTCCTCTAGGGCCAGATGACTTTCTATTCCCCATTAACTGTATTTCTTATTTCCTAGGAGCAAGAACAATACTAAATAGATGTTCCTAAAACTTTGAGTTCCAAATTCTCCCCATCCCTCCCTCCCCACACATTCCCTTTGGGAAGGCAGGCAATTCAACATGGGCCATATCTGTGTAGTTTTGCAAATGACTTCGATAATATTCATGTTGTGTAAGACTAACTGTATTTCCCTCCATCCTATCCTGCCCCCCATTGTTTCTATTCTGTCTTTTGATCCTGTCCCTCCCCAAGTGTTGACTTCAAATTCCTCCCTCCTCCCATTGCCCTCCCTTCCATCATCCCTCCCTCCCTGCTTATCTCCTCCCCCACTTTCCTGTACTGTAAGAAAGGTTTTCATACCAAAATGAGTGTGCATTTTACTCCTTCCTTTAGTCGAATTTGATGAGGGTAAACTTCATGTTTTTTTCTCAGCTCTCCTCTTTTTCCCTCCACTAAAAAGTCTCCTGCTTGCCTCTTGAATGAGAGATAATTTACCCCATTCCATTTCACCCTCTCTCCTCCCACTACATTTCTCTCTCACTGTTTACCTTAATTTCTTTTAAAATATGGTCCCATCCTATTCAATTCGCTCTGTGCTCTCTGTCTCTGTATGTGCGTGCATGTGTGTATGTGTGTGCGTGCACGTGTATATGTGTGTGTGTGTGTGTGTGTATGTGTGTGTGTAGTCCCACCAACTACTCAGATACTGAAAAGTTTTAAGAGTTACAAATATTGTCTTTCCATGTAGGAATGTAAACAGTTCACTTTTGGTAAGTCCCTTATGACTTCTCTTTGCTGTTTACTTTTTCATGCTTCTCATTCTTATGTTTGAAAGTCAAATTTTCTTTTCAGCTCTGGTCTTTTCATCAAGAATGCTTGAAAGTCCTCTGTTTCATTGAAAGACCATATTTTCCCCTGAAGTATTATACTCAGTTTTGCTGGGTATGTGATTCTTGGTTTGAGTCCTAGTTCCTTTGACTTCTGGAATATCCTATTCCACACCCTCTGATCCCTTAATGTAGAAGCTGCTAGGTCTTGTGTTATCCTGATTGTATTTCCACAATACTGGAATTGTTTCTTTCTAGCTGCTTGCGATATTTTCTCCTTGACCTGGGAATTCTGGAATTTGGCCACAATGTTTCTAGGAGTTTCTCTTTTTGGATCTCTTTCAGGCGGTGATCGATGGATTCCTTCAATACTTCTTTTGCCCTCTGTTTCTAGAATATCAGGGCAGTTTTCTTTGATAATTTCATGAAAGATGATGTCTAGTCTCTTTTTTTGGTCATGGCTTTCAGGTAGTCCCATAATTTTTAAATTGTCTCTCCTGCATCTATTTTCCAGGTCAGTTGTTTTTCCCATGAGATATTTCACATTCTCTTCCATTTTTTCATTCTTTTGGTTTTGTTTTATGATTTCTTGGTTTCTCAGAAAGTCATTAGACTCCATCTGTTCCATTCTAATTTTGAGAGAACTATTTTCTTCAGTGAGCTTTTGAACCTCTTTTTCCATTTGGCTAATTTTGCTTTTGAAAGCATTCTTCTCCTCATTGGCTTTTTGAACCTCTTTTGCCAAATGAGTTAGCCTATTTTTCAAGGTGTTATTTTCTTCAGCATTTTTTTGGGTCTCCTTTACCAAGGTATTGACCCATTTTTTCATGCTTTTCTTGCATCTCTCTCATTTCTCTTCCCAGTTTTTCCTCCACCTGTCTAACTTGATTTTCGAAATCCTTTTTGAGCTTTTCTATGGCCTGAGCCCCACCAGACATCCACCTGGGATGTCTGGGATACAGAGGTCCCGACCTCCACATCTTTCCCTGATGGTAAGCATTGTACTTCCTCATCAGAAATGAAAAGGGGGAACATCTGTCCCCCAAGAAAGTAGCTTTCTATGGTCTTATTTTTCTTCCCTTTTCTGGGCATTTTCCCAGCCGGTTACTTGACTTCTGAGATTCCTCTCCACCCCCACCTAGATCTGCCCAGCTAGTGCTTGGGGTCTGAGATTCAAATGCTCCTCCCCAGCCTCAGGGCTTTCTATTCAGTATGAGCTTAAGTTCTGGTGCTGGGGTGGGGGGCAGGGCCGCCTCCCAGGCTCAGTTCCCTCAGGGGGTTTATGCAGAGATCTTCAGTAATGGCCCTGGGCTCCTGTCTGCTTGGGGAGTCTCGGGCCACCACTGCCTCTGCTGCTGTCTCTGCCACTCCCTCTGCCGCTGCCTCCCAAGGGGGCCCGAGTCACGGAGACACCCCGCTCCCCTCTCGACCAGCCTAGAAGTCTCTCTCACTGACCTGGAGTGCCTGTGGGTGTAGGGACCTTTGTGGCCCCTGGAGATTCCGTCCCTGAAGCCTGCTTGGATCTGCTCTTCTGGGGCCCCGCAGCCAGGGCAGCACAGGGGGTGGGCTCTGCATCTGGAGTGCGAAGGACCCCTGGGGATGGCTTTCCAGGGCTCTCTGAAACGGAAATCTCTTCCACTGTGTTTCTGCATGGCTTGTACTGCTCCAGAATTTGTGGGGAATTCTTTGTACAGGAAATTTATGGGCTGTGGATTCGGAGCTAGCATACGTGAGTCTTTCTACTCCACCATCTGGGTTCCTCCCCAGGATTGTCTTTCTTTATGATTGTGTTTGCATTACGAGGGTTTAACCCTGTGCTTGTGCAAAGTGCTTAAGAAACGTTTGTCCCCTTGACTTGATTCTGGACCTCAATTTTTCCATATACAAAATGAAGAACTCCTCAAATACACTAATCTGAATAAGCAAATTCCAGGCACCTCTGAAAATATTACTCTGAAGTGAGCTATATAAGGAGATAATCACACAATTTGGTACAGTTCTTTTGCTCCTTAGTGGTTACCTCTGTGGATTTATCAATTATTTTGGTGGTTTCAAGCTGTGCATCTCCAATGGAAGGGAGATGACATAGGATTTGGATTGACATACAAAGGCTGTGAGGAGGGAGAGATGTTCATACATCTATAATTTCAAATCTCTGACCTCATTTGCTCCTCACAATCACCCCATGAGGCAAGTTAGGACTGATACTACTAACCTTGTTTTAAAAATGAGGAAATGGAAGCACATAAAAGTTAATTGTCTCATCTGAGGTCACATAGCTAGTGGCAAAATAAAAAAGTAATGCTTTGTGCTCTTTCCACGTGAGTGTTCCTGAGATCAATGGGTCTGCAAAGTCAAAGGCTTAGTTTCATAGAGTTGCCTTCTGATTTGAATCACATGACAGATCAATGTCAGATATTTTCTTCAAGTTTCCAGTAAGCCCTCCTTGGAAGTCCGTTTCAGTGAATTGGTAAAAAAATAGACAAGCTTGCATAATGAAACTTTTCTTAATGTCTAAACCAAGCTGACTCTATGAGTGATGCTAAGACTGATTATAGTCGCAGCACTTTGTGCCAATCCCTTGAGGTATGTTGACCTTAGTTTCTTCACTAGCTAAAGGAAGGCAATAATGAATTCCTTGACCACTTCCCAAGATTTCTAGTAGAATCAAATGAATAGGAATAGATGGAAAATGCCATGAAAGGTGGAAAGGTGCTTCGCAAATCCAATCTTCCATTCAATCTGAGGATTATAGGTTTTTGAGTGGAAAAGGACTTACTTGTTATTAATCTTATTTCATACTATTTTTCTTCCCACATTTTTCATTCTGTTCACCATACACAAACTTCTATCTTCTTCCTTCATGCTTTACATAATTGGTCCCTTATTTCTAGAATGAACTCTTTTGTCATCTTCATTTCTCAAAAATAAAACTTCCTTTAAAGCACATCTCGAGTGTCACCTTGTAAATGAAGTGTTCCTGATAAACCTAATGCTCTCTTTCTCCATTGTATATGTGACACAGCACTCATGTCTGGATAGATATGGATTATTCATCACTGCATTCCTGTTGGAAGGGTGGAGTTGGTAAGAGTTGGAGAGATGAGAGGTCTCCTTGTTTATGACTTCTTAAAAGAACTCCAGGGTTCCAAGATCTCTTCAGGGAGAGAAAGAGAAAGTAGTGGAAATGTAGAGGAGCTATTATTTCCAGGTTTCTAGCTTGCCCCACTAGAAACTTTAAAGAATTACTTCTTGAGTGAGATCAGCATCTCTGTCTCTTGTCTCTGTCTCTATTTGTTGCTTTCTCTGTTTCTCTCTCTCTGTCTTTTTTTCTGTCTCCTTCTTTCTCCCCTCTAACCATTGAGAAAGCTCATTCACTCTCTGTTATTATCTAGCATATTCGAATCTATAGAAAGTATCTGTCTTCTTTGTATTCTTGGATAAATGCCTTTATTCCTTGTTTATGATGATCTTTTGTGTAATTAATGTTTGGTGGGAAAGAAATCAAGCTTTTGGACATAGTTTGAAGCACTCTTTTTCCTTTTAAGGCATAATGACTAGGAAAGTAGCTTTAAAGCAGGAAAAAAAAATGTTCTCTTGACTAACAATATTGGTAGAGCAGTGTGTTGTTTAGTTGTTCAGACATTCCTAACTCTTCCAGACCCTGAGTACCATACATAGCATGTCAATGCCATCCATAGGGTAGCAAGTTATACAATTATTCTATTACCTACTCTGAGGAGAACAGTGTAGAGGGCTTTGTGCCCCCAGATACCTCCTTCCCTCCAAGTAAGACATAATGTCCTCTTTGGAGAAGTTTGGATGAGTTACCAGAAATAGATCTGTTCATTCTTTCCAGTGATCTACATTTAGGCAACACATGTGGCCATACATATATGCCTGAGTCATCCTGATGAATATCTGGTCACTGGACCCAGATGGCTCAGGAGGAGAAAGTGAGGCTGGTGACCTTGCACAGCCCTCTCTCACTCAAATCAAAGTCAAGTGCAAATCATGTCATCATTTCTCTGATGGTATGGTCTTCTTTGGCAATGAAGGACGAACACAACATACATGCCCCATAGGTAACTACTTTGCATAAATTTTCATATTCTTTGTGTTTACTTACCTATACATGTTATATCCCCCCAGTAGAATATAAACTTCCTAGGTCAGCAATTTTTATTTTTTGTCTTTACAACTTTTACCTAACATATTGCCTTGTGAGTAATTAGGATTACAGGGGTTTTTTGTTATTTTTATTGTTCAGTTCATCCGGGGCTTTCTTGGCAGGAAATACCAGAGATTTGCCTTCTTCAGCCCATTTTACATTGTGACACTGAGGCAAACAGGGTTAAGTGACTTGCCCAGAGTCATCCATGAAGTGTTGGAGGTCATATTTGAACTTAAGAAGGTAAGTATTCCTGATTCAAAGCGCTCTATCTACTCTATCTACTATGCTATCTAACTGCCATTTAGGATTACACTTAATAGTCATTTAATAAAAGTGTTGAATTGAATTGAATCTGCCCAACTTGCCCAATAAACAAAGGATAAGCTCCTCAAGACCCTCCACAATTTACCTTTACCCTCGGGTCTAATCTTATCTCATATCACTCCCTTCCACAAAGTCTTTGTTTCAACTAAACTAGAACTGAATTGAATAACACAGTCAAAATAGTGATTGTGTATTCTCAACTTGAGAATTAAAGAAGGAAGTTTGGGGGCCTGTTCTTTACATTAAAAAAAACAGCAACAAGAAAACACATTCAATTCCTACTCTTTGTAATGTAATTTGATGGACATAAAGCGTACAATGATGAAATAAGAAAAGATCTTTGTTTCTGAGGAATGCTCTGTCTGATGTGTGGATGGCAGAGAAGGCATAAACTCAGACAACTATGGCATAATTAGAGTCCAAAGAATCCCAGAGATGTAGGTGGTACAATGGATAGGGCACTGAAACTGGAATGAAGAAGACCGGAGTTCAAATCTGGATTCTCTGAAACTTTCTAGGTAGGTGACCCCAAGTAATTAATTTAACCTCTGCCTGCTTTAGTATTCTCATCTGTAAAATGGGGATAACATCTCCAAACTCCTAGGGTTATTTTGAAGACAAAATTAGATGATATTTTTAAAGCACTTTACATACCTCAAAGCACTATGTAAACCTGGCTGTTTCTACTATTACTATCATTTATCATCATTATCATCACTTAAAGATAATTCTTATTAGCTGTTGAGGATGTTGGCTAGGAGAACTTGTTTAGGTAGATTTGGACTAAACTCCAAAGTCATCTTTAGCTTTTAAAAATCCCTAACATCCACACCCTTCTAAAACCCTGAACTAACAGAAGAATAATGACATGACATCATCTGATCTGGGAGTGGATAGTTCTATTTTCTTCATATTCAAACTGTGAAGACCCACAAGTTGAGCCAAGGGATAAAGAGATTGTTTACCAATTTTTTTTTCCAACTAAGTGGCCTGATTACATTACAGGGCTGGGACTAGAGTATTAGCTATTTAGTTGATTCAATGAGAAATTTTTAAATGCCAGTTATGTGCCAAGGACTGTGTCAATTAGGGGGAGGGTGAGTGAGGAGACAAAAAAAAACAAACAAAAAAAAACTTCTGCCTTCAGAGAATTCACAGTTTACTAAGACATGGGAGAAGGGGAATGAAGTGGAGAGGGAAAAAAATGGACAGAGAAACAGAAATAGGCCTCAGGAGTTTCCTATATCTCATTCTTTTGTTAGGCATCAGAGAGATTTCAGATTTTTTAGTCCAACTTATTCCCAAATAGAAATCTTCCCAAATAGTATTCTTAGAAAATAGTTATGCAATAATTCCCTAAGGCATTCCAGTGAAGAGCATTAATGCCTCACTACCTTGTAACCAAAGCTGAGGAGCACGTCATTTGTACCACTTTGCCAACTTCATTGTGAAGCAAAAAAGGCCCATAAAAGCCTGAGGGTCACATTATATTTTTCTTTTATTGGAGAATCTTCAATGTCAGAATTATAATAAATTACTTTATTGAGTGCTTAAGTGTTATGAAGCTGTTTCTTCACAGCAAACCTCTTAAATAGGTATTACAATTGTGTTTAACAGCAATTTACAGAAAAGGTAACTGAGGCTCAGAGAAATGATTGCCAGTGGTCAGATTGGTGTCAATTCTTCTAATGCCAAAATCAAGTCCATCTGCCAGTTACCCAATGTCTGCCATTTTCCATGGCCTCAAGGAATTTTTTTTGGTAACTTCAGACTGCTTCTACAATAAAAGCTAAAATGTCTCTTGTGAGCAGTGATAAACAAAGGGAAAATTCCAAATTTTGCTTAAAGTTCACCAGTTTTCTTTCTCCAACTGTGTTTGGAACCAAGACTGGTGGTACTTTCTTCTTGGCATGCAAATAGGGGAAGGGGAATGACCATTTATATAGTGACTACTCCATTCCAGGCACTGTGCTAAACCCTATTTACAAAAACCATCTCGGGTTTCTCACAATATATCTGAGATAGGTGTTATTATTGTCTCATTTTACACAGGAGAAAACTGAGGCAAATAGAAGATAAGTGACTTTCCTAGGATCATACAGCAAACGTGTTGGGCTAGATCTGAACTCAAGTCTTTCTACCTCTAAGACCAGTGATCTAATCATTGTGTCACCATTGCCTCATATAGCATTTTAAAATCCTTCAAGTACTTTTGCTTTGGTGGTCAGATTTTATTTTCAGAACAATCCTGTTTGGTAGGTAAAATGAATATTATTAGTTCACTTTGACAGGGGAGGAAACTGAGTTTCAAAGAGAGGAAGTGGCTTACCTAAGACAACACAGCTCCTAGATAGTGGAAGCAGGAGTCAAAGGCAGGTTTTATGAAAACTCTTTGCCTACAGGGGTTAATTCACTTATGTCTGTTCATCCAACACTTAGCACAGTGACACAGTGTCTGGCGCATAGTAAATGTTTAATAAATGCTTACTATATGATTGACTGATTGTGAATCCACATCTACACTATTTATTAGATTAAAAAGGGAAAAATTTGTGGGAGGAAAGGAAAGGGGTCCAGGGAAAGAAATCACTTTCATTCTTGCTACATTTGTGTGTGAGTGGTTTTAATTTATAGATTTACTTTAAAATAAGGCAAAAACAGTTTGACCAGATGAAATGATCCAAAAATGGAAATGACCCTCTCCTGAGTTCTTTGTCACTATCACAGGCTGAGTGATTACTTGTCTATGTTGTGGACAGAACCCATGCTTTGAGGGGAGGTTAGTTCTGATAGCCTTTGAAATCTCTATGATAATATATGATTTGAACTCATAAACATGGAGAAATGAGTAGAATATGTATCTTGAAGGATTAACCTCATCCACAAGAAGTAGGATAGCAGTCAGTTAAATGGAGCATGGCCCTGGAATTAAAAGGACTTGAGTTCAAATCTGACCTGAGATACTTATTAGCATGTGAATACTTACTAGCATGTGATCTTGGGCAAGTCACTTAACCCTGATTGTGGAAGGAAGGATGGAAGGGAGGAAGGAATAAAGTAAGTAAAAAATTAGTGGGGAGCTCTAGGTGGGACTCTGGTTAAAAATGTATCCTGAGATATATTCATTACAGGCAATCTGGATACCAGCCAGAGAAGCATATTGTAAGTCCCTTGATTAAAGATTAACAAAGAAGAAATAGAAACAACATCATCTTGGAGAGTACTACAAACTATAATGATACAAAGAGGAAATAGATAAAGAGTTTAGAAAATAAATCACACATCCGACACAGAGCAGCCTTCTTCTCCAGTTGGTGAATTCCTCCCAGGAACTGTCATTTTAGAAATGATCTACACAAACCATACTCACTTCTGACCCAGTTCAGACCCTGGGATTTCTCAGACTATTTATCCAGCTCCATCCCAATGACTTTGTCATGTTGACACCACTTCTGCTTCTCCAACCTTCTCTTTCCAGAGCTAGGTTCCTCCTTGGGAATCTCCATTTGAGGAAATATTTATGCCAGCCATGATCACTTTGGATGGCCCCCTCCCCGGATTCTCTGCATTATTTTTTACCTTCCTGCTACCCTCTCCCCACAATTTCTCCTGCTCTTTTATGTAGTATCTTCCTCCAATAGAATGTAAACTCCTTGAGGGCCAGATGCCTTTCTTTTTGCTTGTATTTATATTCTCAACACAGCACAGTGTCTTGCATATAGTAAGCATTTAAGAAATACTTTATCTAATGTATTATAATCTAGTGATTTGGAACTTCAATGTCCAGGTATATTTTTAAAGTCCAACAAAAATAGAACTCTTTTTCTCCATCAAAATCAGAGCTGTTGATGTTATCCTACTAGCTTTGAGTACAATTTCATCCTTCAAAAGATAGAGGAACCAAGAAGGCACAGTTCTGTTCTTGATCTGATTCTCATTAACAAGAAGGAAATGTTTGCTGGAATGAAAATGATGAGAATCTTGGGGGAAGTGATCACTCCATCTTAGATTTTGTGATAGAGGAGAGGACAGTTAGGCATACTCTGCAAATATCTCAGAAATTGGAAAAGCAAATTTCCTTGGGCTTAAAGAAAGAATGGATAGTATGGCCACAGATAGATAAACACTCTATAGGAGAAGGCAGTCCAAGAAGGATGGGAGACTATCAGGAAAGAAATTGTTGGAATAATAGCAATTATTCTACTGAGGAAAAGCCGGGGGAACTGTATCTAGGAACTAATACGGTACAGACACAAATGTAGACTTGATAGATTGACAATTTTCCTAATAGTTAAAGAAAGCTTTCCCAAATCACAGCAGGCTGCATTGGGAGGCAGTAACTTGCCCCTCAGTAGGAGTCTTTACACAAAGGTTGGATGACCCCTTGCCCACTATGCACCTGAGGCTACTTTTGGAAGCTTCGCCAGGTCATTCCTATTCAGTTACACATTGGAAATATGGACTCTGAGTCCTTTTCCAACCCTACCATTATGTGAGCATTTTGATTTTCTGAAAATGAAATTGATTGATTCTTTTTAGTTCGGTTTGGTTTTAGGAAACTTGAAACACTATTTGGTGGATTTTTTATTCACATTTTTTCAGTGGGAGTAGATGTCTTTGTCTTTCCTTTGCTTAAACGAGAACATTATATTTAATAAACAACAAAAATTGTAATTGCACTTTTATCATGTTTATATTTTTTAAACCCTTTTTGTATCTGGTTTAGTTCAAGACTCAGCTCAAATTCTACCTTCTGCATGAGGCCTTTCTTGGTTTCCTCAGTTGTTAGAGCCTTTCACTCTAAGATTCCATTTACTCTCTGTCTCTATCTCTATCTCTCTCTGTGTCTCTGTGTGTGTATAGATATAGATAGATGATAGATAGATAGGAAATTATGCTTCTATTATGTAGGCTTTGTTGCAAAGGTATACGTATGTATGTATATATGTGTGTGTATATGTATATACGTGTGTATGTGTGTGTGTGTGTATACCTTCTATGTACTTAGGTGTGTATATGATTTTCCCTTATTTGAATGGAAGTTCCCAGAGGGCAGGCCCTGCCTTTGTTTCTCTTTGTATTTTAGCATAGTTCCTAGCACAAAGAACTATGCTAAAATACAGAGAAGCAAAGGCATTGCCTTTATTAATAAATACTTGTTGAACAATATTTCCACAATCCTTTTGGTAATTACAAAAATCCATGCTGCATTCAGTTTAACAAATGACATACAGAGCACCCTGACAGGTGCTGGGGATAAAAACATCAAGTAAGATATGGACCTTAAGCTCAAGGAGCATAGATAGAACCATATGGTCATGAAGCACTTTGTGTTTCTTACCTCGTGTACTGCTCACAGCATCCCCACCCATAACATAAACAGAGTGAGCCTTGGTAGTGCCAGTTTACAAGGGAGAAAGCAATGGTTTAGAGAGGTTAAGAGACCCAGTTCAGTCACACAATCAGAAACTGGGGAAGCCCAGACACAAAGCTCCAAGGAATGGTTTGAACTACAGTTACCATCTCCTCTAAAAACAAATAAACAGACCATAATTGCCTAGAAGGATAAGAGTTTAATAAATAGGAGTAAGCATAACAACTCTGTAAAATCAGTTATTAACGCAGAGTCATTCTGAAGTCACCCCACATTTTAACTTTGTTTGTCTTTAGCTATTACAACCAGCCAGCAGGGGAGGTCAGTCCTACAAGAGAGGGTTTGGCATGGTATTTACTATTGTTCAGTGCTATGCAATTCCATTTGGGGTTTTCTTGGCAAAGATACTAGAGTGGTTTGCGATTTCTTTCTATAGCTCATTTTAGAGATGAGGCAACTGAGGCAAACAGACTTGCCAAGGTCACACAGATAAGGTCTGAGATCAGATTTGAACTAAGGAAGATATGTCATCCTGACTCCAGGTCCAGCACTCTGTCTACTGGCCACCTAGCTGCCCTTTTAATGGTATGTCTTTAGGGTTAATTCTATCTCCTAATGAGTACATGTTGACTAACCCATCTTTTCAAAGGTACATCAATCAAAATAGGGAGAGCCTGAGGCGCTAATCTCATCTCTTCAGAATTGTGTTATCTAATCAAAATATCTTTGCTCTTTTATAGAAGATGCTTCCTCTTGTCTGTAAAAGTAGGTGACCCCTTGAATCTGGTTGTCTCTTGACCCAACCAAGCTTTTCTGTCGTGGTGTTAACAAACTCCTTTTTTTTTAAACCTTTACTTCCTGAGTTTAGCCTCTTTAACCAGGGCAAAGACCTGAACATAGCAGTTTCATTTTAACAAGACTATGATTAGGCAAAAAAACAAATCAACCACATAAGGACAGACTGTGGGAGGCACAGTTATTAAGAGTCTGCAGATCAAATCTAGGGGCTCTGGAGAAATACAAGTACAATATGAATTAGAAATGGGAGCAAAAATATTAATTTGATGTTTGCTGTTCTTCCATCGCTTCAGTTACGTCTGACTCTGGAACCCCATTTGGAGTTCTCTTGGCAAAGATACTGGAATGGTTTGCCGATTCCTTCTTCAGATGAGGAAACGAAGACAAACTTGCCCTGGTCACATAGCTACTAAGTATCTGAGACCAGATTTGAACTCAGGTCTTCTTGTCTCGTGTCCAGCACTCTATCCACGGCACCACCTCACTGCCTGGCAATTTGCTCTTAGGCTACATAATACAGGCATGATTTCCGGAAGGAGGAAGATGGTGAGTGGTTTAAGAATAATCTCTTTGTAGATGATTCCCAGACCTAGAGGCAGCAAATAGAGTGTGCAAGTCAGAATCATGAAGACACTAGCTGTGTGACCCAGAGTATGGTAGGAGCAGTATCCTCAAACTCCTCCTCTTTATTTCCCGTAGTCCCAGGCAAATTAGGCTGATTTTTCCTTAAAAAGGTATTGAGACCTTCCTCAGTGCTCAGTTGATTCAGGGGACTAAAGGCTCAGACTATTGATGTTACTTTCTAATGGCCTGAGTACAAGGCAGCCAAGAGGAGTTCTGAGGAGAGGGAGAGATGGGGTGGTTCTGACTGAGAGAAATGATTTTTCTATTATATTAATAACCAATTATTAAATTAGAATTAAGACTTTTACTCTTTATTTCCTCATTCAGGGAGCAACCGCTGTAGGTCACTCACATTGCTGATAGATGATATCACCCAAAATCCTCTGCGAACATGCTCTACAATCTTTGGTGGGACCCTATCCATCCAAAGAGATTTTACTTCTATCTTGGGTGTAAGCAGAATCTAATCTAGGTGAAGTCCAGCTTTAAAGCATTAAGCCTATGCCCGTGCATTCCTCCATTAGAGTTTAGATTAACCCATCTCATGAAGGAGAAGACTAACCAGAGTGGTCTATATAGATAGAGATAGCTGTCCAGATTGCTGGAGGTGGTTGAGTCTGAAGATTCTCATCAGGAGCTGAAGACTTTTAGCCCACCTCCTCATTTAAATAAACACATCCTGTGAGTAGATCAAGCAGCCTGAATAGGGACCTAGCCAACTGGGCAATTCAACTCAGCTAGTCCTCTCCCTCTCCTTCTCCTCTCTAAAAGAAGGTAAATTCTGATGGCCAGAAGTTGCCCAATTAACCTCGGGTTTACTGGTTAGATTTCTTTCTTTCTTTCTTTCTTTCTTTCTTTCTTTCTTTTTCTTTCTTTCTTTCTTTCTTTCTTTCTTTCTTTCTTTCTTCCTTCCTTCCTTCCTTTCTTTCTTTCTTTCTCTCTTCCTTTCTTTCTTTCTTCTCTCTTCTCTCTCTGTCTCTGTCTTCTCTCTCTGTCTCTCTCTCTGTCTCTCTCTCTCTCTCTGTCTGTCTCTCTCTCTCTGTCTCTCTCTGTCTCTGTCTCTCTCTCTTTCACAAAACTTTCAACCCAGTTCACTCTGTCCAAATTCCACTTAATTACTGTATTTTTGGGATCTCCTGGATTAGAGTGAATGTCAGTGATAACTATTTCTCTTTGGCACAGCAACCCAGAAGTTCTTCCCCTTTCAGTCTGATTTTTTTTCTCCTTTTGATCTTATTAAAGGGACCATCCCTTGACTCACTTTTTAAAGAGGCCTATTCATTGAAATGGCCTTACCTCACTCAAAGCAAGAACCTGAAAAGGCCTTAGCCTAAAGGATCAGGGTCTCTCACAGCATCGTGGGCCATCTCCATTAGTCGTGATGAATATATGGCCATTGAACACAGATGGCTCTGGAGGAGAAAGTGAGCCTGGTGACCGTGAACAGCCCTCCCTCACCCAAATCAAAATCAACTGCAAGTCATGTCATCATTTCCCTGATGTCATGGTCTTCTTCAAAAACCAAGGACAAACACACAAACCCACCTTCTTATCAATTGTTCACCAATCATGGTTGATTTCTTCTCTTAGGGGCATTCCTTTTCAAAAAAAATGTTTAAGGCATTCAATGACTCCATTGGGTATTTTTGGTTATAGAAGAAAACCACTGACCATCGATTTATTGATTATCACCCAACCAAAATAATAAATTGATTATTAATTACCCAGAAACTTTTTCTTTCATCATCTCATTATGCCTTGCTAGTGGATAAAAATGTATAACGCAGGCAGAGAAGCTTCATTCAGCTAAATCAATAAGGTGTCCTCAATATCTGTATTTGTTCACTATATTTGAGTGTCCCTACAACTGGAGGATCTAGAAAGATTTCATGCAGAATTTCTTCAAAGAAAACTAGGTATTCCAAGACATGGAGGTATATAGGAAATGCATGCTAAGTCTAAATAATAGTATTAAGGTCCATTTATCTTTCTAGCCTCACTGTACATTATTCACTTTCATATATTCTTTGGTGCAGTCAAACTAGCCTTCTAGTTGTTCCTTCTTTCTACATACCACTCAGTCTCCTGTTGCTGAGGTTTAGTATTGTCTCTCAGACTCAGCATGCACTTCCTACTCACTTCTACCTCTTAGAAAATCTAGTTTCCTTTGAAGAAGTTCCACATGAAGTCTTTCTAGATCCTCCAGTGGCAAGATGACAACACACAGCCCGCACAATGACTGGTACATGGTAGATGCATAATAAATCACTGTCTGATTATATTCTACCCTAATAATATATCTGGAATACTGTGATTAGTTTCATGGTTCCTTTAAGATGAATTATGGATTACAGAATCATAGATCTAGAATTGAAAAGAGCTTCAAAGGCTATCTAGTCTAATCCACTCATTTTACAGATGAGGAAACTGAGCTCCAGGGAGTCTTAGTGACTCCCCTAAAATCATAGGACAGTGGTTCAGAACTATGTCCCTTGACAAAACCAATGAATAAACTTTGATTAAGCACCTACTATGCACCAGACATTTTGCTAAATGCCTGGGATACAATAGAAAGCAAAAGACAGTCACTTCCCTCAAGGAGCTTATAGTCTTTTGCCAGAGGTAATATGCAAAGAAATATATACAAAGCAAGCAATATACAGGATAAATAGGAGATAATTAACAGAGTGGCAGTCCTGGAATTGAGGGACTATGGAAACCTTGCCCTAGAAGGTAGAGTTTTAGTTAGGATTTCAAAGAAGCCAGGGAGGTCAATAGGCAGAGTTGAGGAGAAAGAGTGTCCTAGGCATGGGGGACAAACAGAGAAAATTCTTGGAGCTAAGAGATGGAACATCTTATTTATGGAACAACTAAGAGACCAATGTCACTACATCAAAGAGTATGTATTAGGGAGGAAGGCATAAGAGGACTCTAAAGGTAGGATGGGGCTAGGTTACCAAGCGCTTTGAACATCAAAGAAAATGTATTTGTTCCTGGAGGCAACAGGAAATTGTTGGAGTTTATTTAGTAGAGGCAGGGGACGTGATTGGACCTTCATTTTAAGAAAAATCACTTTAGTGACTGAATGGAGTATGGATTAGAGTAAAAAGAGACCTATGGCAGGTAGACTCACCAAAGGCTATCACAACAATCTAGGAGTGAGGTGGTAAGGGGTTGTGCTAGTCCTTGACTCCAGAGTCAAGTACTCTTTCCACTGGAATTATGCTGCCTGAGGTGCATCCAGAGGAAGGTTGAACTGAAGTACATTCAGGAGAGGGTCAACAGAATGGAAAAAAGACTAGACATTATTCCATATGATAAGTAATTGAAGGAATTGGAGAGAAGAAGAGAAGACTTAAAAGGAAGTCATATTAGCAGTCTTATTTTCTTTGAAAGCACCATCATATATAAAAGACCATAAAGTTTACTTTGCTTCATACCATGAGACACTTCACTGTCCATAGGACAGTATAGGAGAAAGGGAAAGAAATAGTAGAAAAACATGTATCACCAGGATGGAAAAGAAAGCTTTCCAATATTTAGAACTTTATGAAACGTTTCTCACAAGTAATGGCTTCTTATAAAAGCAAGGAACCCAGCATACACAGGAGGTCCTGCTGTGCAGGTTCTTATATCTACTTTTCTAAAAGGAAAGGCAACTTTTCAGGAGTCAACAATCACTTCAGTCAAACACTTAATCATTCACTTAGTTCAGAGGGAAAAGTCAGCACCCTGAACTTCAAAGAAAATACAGAGAAATAAAGATCAATCAATCAAAAGACAGGGCTTCCAGTTGCCTGACCATAAGCAAAGCATACATCACAGATCAACAGCCAGATAACTATTTGACCATACATATAGATACATATATAATTACCAGAGAGAGAAATACCAACATCTGGGTTTTAAAAGCCAGGGGGCTCCATAGTGTCTGCCCAGAGTCTCATCTGGTCAAACAAACATTTCCAATGAGGAAGCCCCAAAGTAAAACCCCACCTCAGATTCTTTAAATACTTTTCAGAGTCAGAAGGAATCACAACTCTTAAGAACTAGTGCCTCATTAGCAAAAGGTATGGGCCTTTTTACAAATCTCCTCTAATCAAACTCCTGTTAATGGGTAGGCCCATTAATGGGTAGGGAAGATCTTTAAACTCATTAGCATTACACTTCTCCATCACTGGAGATCTTTGAAAGGAGACTAGATAAACACTTGTCAGGGTTATTTTAGAAAGGATACCCTTTCAGGTATGAATTGGACTAAATAGCCTCTTAGGTGCCTTTCAGTTCTGAAACTTTGGGATTATTTGGTCCCAAGTCTAGCGAAGATTCTGCTCTCCTCTCTTCCATTCTACTTTGCTGTGGTCTTGAGAGTAGAATAGGTAGGAGGGTAGACTATAGTGAATAATAGAAGCGAGTTTGGAGATGTTTTGGCAAAAATATTTTGAAGGTACGCCATTTAATAGGGCCTATGCTTCATACAGTCAATGTGTATTTAGCAGCCTGATTCCCTCACCTTTAAAACAAAACAAAACAAAAACACTTAGGTGTTATAAGTATGTAAACAGAATGCCATCACAAATGCTCTCTGATCTGGAAACATCTCTGTCACTCTATTAGGGGACTCACTATCACAAATCTGAGAGCTTCCTTATTTCCATCTTCAAGGTTACAGAACATTTTCCCATCTGTAACTGCCTGATTTCCAGATGGAGGCTCACAGAAGTTAGCTCTGCTGTCAGCCCAGTAACTTGATGGCTTTGACAGATTTTATTCTAAAAACAGCTTTTTCTGTTCCTAAGGAACCATGATCAAGTCTCTAGGCTGCAGGGACCAGTTCACAGTGGCGGGTGTCTTTTTTTTTTTTTTTTTTTGGCTAAACATCTCAGTAGCACAAGGCATGAAGATATTGACAATACGCTTGGGAAGGACAGTGGCTCAGAACTCAGATGCTTAGATAAGGATATTCTCTCAAATAGAGATGAGAAGGAACTCCTTGTAAGATCTATGGCATCCTCCAGGGTCAGAGGAGTCCATGGAACCACTCGGAGTACTAGCCTACATCTACAAATCACAGAATTTCAGTATTCTAAAGGGGGCCTCAGTGGCCATCTATTTTACTTGGACTGGACTAAAAAACTGTGCAAAATACTAGCCACTATATGATTCAGATTAAGGGGGAAGGGAAGAAAGTTGAATTATTCAGTATAGGTAATATTTCTCAGTCTTATGACCTCTTTCTCCCTATAGGCCCTTGGGGAAAGGAAGTAAGTTCTAAACTTGTGATTTAATTAGTGCTGGGAACTGTCTATGTAGAAACTACATATGTTCATGGAGATTTGCAACTTCTCTGAAATTTATAGATTTAGAGGGTACATTGGTGGTGTGGGGGCAGATGTTAAATGACTTGCCCTTAATCAATTATGCAGACAGTAGGTATAAGAGGTAGTACCTGAAGGCAGGTCTTCTTAAATCCAAGATTGGTCTTCTATTTTCTGCATTAGGACATAATAGAGTTAAAGACACATTAAACTGGGAATGAAAAGATCTGGCCTCTTGATGGGTGACTTTTTAACAAGCTATAGAGCGTAAAGATATAAGGGATCATCTAGTTCAATCTTCTTTAATCATTCATTCATTTATGTACATATTCAATTATTCATATGTCTCATTCAATACTGGGTGTTGCCAGGAGAAGAATACAATTTAACCTCTGTTGGTTCAGAGCTGCTAGGAGGGAGGTGGCACGGCTTCCCTGGAGATATAGAACTAGAAATGTAAAGATGGCATCCCGGAAAAGCAAGTCACATCAAATATGTATATTTTGTTTTGCATTGGTTTTGGAAGGGGGTGATGTGGCACAGTGGATAGAGCTCTGGAGTCAGGAGTACCTGAGTTCAAATCTGACCCTCAGGCACTTATTAGCTATGTGAACCAGGGCAAGTCACTTAACCTTGTTTTCTTCAGTTTCCTCCTGTGTAAAATGATATGGAGAAGGAAATGGCAAATTACTTTGTGAAGACAACCCCAAAAAGGGTCATGAAGAGTAGAGCATGATTGGAAAAATTCCATAACAGCAACAGTGACAGAAAGGGAAGCCAAGACACTGGGGAAAGGTTGGGAGATGGGGGGGATATAGAGACAGAGAGGCAAAGAGATACAGAGAGGCAAAGAGATACAGAAAGACAAGAACAGATGCAGAAAGACAGAGAGAATGACTAATGTAGAAAAAGAAAAAGAGAAGAAAAGAGAGTTACTCAGAGAGACAGAGACAGAGAAAGACAAAGAGGAAGAGATAGAGAGGGAGAAGGAAAAAGAAACTTATTGAGACTAAAAAACTAATAGAATCTTGGGATACTCTTCCAGGAAAGCCAGTATGAAGATTCTTTTTTAGTCTCCTGTAGAAGGAGTCTAGTAAAGGGAGTTCATACCAAACTAAATCGCTGAATTAGAGTAGGTGCTGTCACCCTAAGCCCTTTGAGAAAATGGGAAGAAGAAAACAGTAGGGACCTCTTCTTTCACCTGGCTCATTCCACCTGTCCCTACTGTCCTCTCTTCCCTCTAAGACCAATCCTTTCTCAGCACTAAGAGGCCGATCTCTGTGAGGGGAGGGAGGATGACAGATTAGAAGGAGAAGACAAGCCAGGGAGAGGGGACAAGGTAGAAGACCTTGAGAGGCAGCATACGTAGGGTATCCAGTTAGCCCCAACTTGAGAAGTGATAGCTGTGCTCTGCTGAGACATCACTAGAGGAGATGACTGCCATGTACACACTCCACTCTGAATTCATCCTAGACAGCTGAGGTTTACCTGATGAGACTATTTTCCAGGGAGACCACCATCTTCTGTGAATGGAGACATTGGCACCTATGGGCCACTGGAATGGAAGTGTTGTTCATTGCTGTTTAGTCACGTCAATTGTGTCTGACTCTTCAAAACCCTATTTGGGGTTTTCTTGGTAAAGTATCTTTGCCACTGGAGCGGTTTTCAATTTCCTTCTCCAGCTCATTTTATAAATGAGGAAACTGAGGTAAACAGAATTGTTACTTGTCCAGAGTCATACAGTTGATAAATGTCTGAGGTCAGATTTGAACTCAGATCTTCCTGACTTTAGGCCCAGTGCTCTATCCACTCTACCATCTAGCTGCCCTGTAGTGGAAGTACCACCATTTTTGCTATAAAAATAGAGATGGGTCATCAGAAAGGTTCCACCATCCAGTACAGTGAATAGATCTCTGTCAGTCAATATCCTCAAAGGGACTGCTGTAGAGTTAACATAAGATCTTCAATCCATGCAACTGATGAATCACAGTCTTTCTCAAGGGAACTCCTTTGCATCAGCCTTTTATTTTGATAGACATATCTTCCTCCCACTCAGCCACCATTATCTTGATGGGCTGGAGTGTGAAGTTATGGTTCTCTACACTCACCCACATGGTGTTCTTGAAGTTCCTGAAGAAAATGTGGTTAATGTAGGAGGGGATATGGGCCAGATGAATGTGCTAGGTGGTGTTGGAGGCCAGAAGTATAAAAGCCACAGTCACTTTGTGCTCTGCCTTGGTCATACACATCTGAAATGTTTTCTTTTAAAAATGCCCAATTTTAGGTAGCAGTTTATGAAGGGCAAGCAAGGATTAGTTGGAGAGCATCAGAAGAGGGCAACCAATATACTGAAGGGCTTTTATTCTTTTTAATAGGAAGATGGGTTAGAAGGAACTGGAACATTATATTTTAAAGAGCAAAAGAACTGGGGTTGAATTTAAGAATAACTATTCATCAAAGTTAAGTACAACCTGGAATGGGGAAAAAAGCATATCTGATGAACTGAAAGACTTTCAGATGTTTGTAATAAATAAACATTTATTTATTAATGTAAAAAAAATTTTGATATAAAATATCCAGAAGAAATATAAAGGAAACATTACACTAATTTTAAGACAGTCATCAAGGTCAATCTATCTATCTATCTAGGATATATACATATATCTATATACATATACACATATGCATACATATATACATGCATATGTATGCATATAGACACACATATGCATGCATACATATAGACACACATATGTATGCATACATATATACACATGCGTATATGTGTGCATGTATTGTGTATGTATATACATATAATGCACATATGTGTATTTGTATATGTATATACACACATATATATCTATGAAAATATTGTCAGTATTCTTAAAACTGTCATCACTACTTTCAAAATAGTTTGAAAGAAAGCTTGGTTATGATGGAGTGAGTCTAAAAAAACAAAATTTGGCAGGAAAGGGTAAAAAGGGGCAATTATATTATAAAAATGGGGCATGAAAGGACAAACTAATACACAGGAAGCAGGTAGGGTTGGAGGGCTGGATGGATGTTGGAATTTTAGTCTAATCTGGATGAAAGAAGAAACAACACGTGCATCTGAAAGGATGTAGAAGTCTTCTGAATATGTAAAGAAGTGAAAACACTGGGGAAGGACTTTCAGAAGGGTATATGGATTGGGATTTGGGAGGGTAGGGGGAGAGGATGGGGTGACTTTTGGAGAAGTGGGGAAAATAAGGAGAAGATAAGGTAAGTGGGATAGGGTCAAAAAGAGGCAAAGAAAGAAAATAGTGAGTAAAGACAAGATGGAGGGAAATTCACAGAGTAATTATAACTTTGAATGTGAATGGGATGCTTACAGCAGCTCTCTTTATGGGAGCAAAGAATTGTAAATGCAGGAATCCCTATCCATTGGGGAATGGCTGAATAAGTTGTGGTGTATGGTTGTAAAGGAATACTACTGTGCTATAAAAAATGATGACCTCAATGATTTTGAAAAGGTGTGGATGGACTTGCATGGAACGATGAAGAGTGAAGTTAGTTGAACCAAGAGAATATTGTATACAGTGACAATAACATTGTTTTAGGAATGACATTGAGCAACTAAGATATTTTGACTATTATAAAAACACAAATTATAAATAAGACATATGAAGAGAGACATTATGTGAACCTAGAAAAAGAACTGATAAATACAGATATTTATAGAAAATTTTACATACATACATATGTGTGTGTGTGTGTATATATATAATTATGCATATTTAACATATGTATGTTATGGGCACAGGGCACAAAAGACTCAACACAGTCTAATAGGAGAAACTACATACAAACATGCACAAAGTAAGTTATATATAGGATATACAGGATATATAGGAAATAATTAACAGAGGGAAATAACTATAATAAATAATTATAATTATAAGAGGGCCTGCAAAAGGCTTCCAGTAAAAGATGAGCTTTTAGAGGAGATTCAGAGTAAGCTAAAGAGGACAGTAGATAAAGTGGAAGAGGGAGAGCATCCCAGTCACGAAAGATAGAGAAAATTTCCAGAGGTGAGATAAAGTGTCTTATTAGCAGAATAGCTAAGAAGATGGTATCACTAGATCAAAGAATACATACCAGGGTGTAAGGCCCAAGAATGGAAAGGCAGGAGGGGGCTAGATTTTAGTGAGATTTGATCGCCTAACAGAGCAATTTGCATTGAGTTTGGAGGTAATAGGGAGTCACTGCAATTGGAGTAGAAGGGTGACATGATCATATCTATGATTTAGGAAAATAATATCAGTGGCTAAATGAAATATGGAGTGGGGAGAAACTTGAGATAGGTAGACCTACCAGCAGGCTATTGATATAGTCAAGGTATGACGTGATGAAGGCCTGATGAGTGGTGGTAGTGTCAAAGGAAAGGAGAGAATATTTGTGAGATGTTTAAAAGGTGAAATCAAGCCTAATAAATGGGATATGAAGGGTGAGAGATCCTGAGGAGTTCAGGATGGCTCCACGTAGCAAGCATGAGAGACAAGTATGATAGTTTTGTCTCGTACAGTAATAGAAAAGGTAGGAGGGGAGATAAGGTTTAGGGGGAAAGATAATGAGTTCAGCCTTGGACATACTGAGTTTTAGATGTCAGCTGCACATTCAGTTGAGATGTCTGAAAGGTGGTTGGAGATGGAAGATTGGAAGTTAGCAGACTTTGGAGCGGGAGAAATAGATTTAAGAATCATCGATGTAGAGATAGTAATTAAATCTATGGGAGCTGATGAAATCAATGAGTAAAGAGGAAGAAGAGAAAAGGGCCAAGGACAGAATTCTTAAGGACAACCTATGGTTAGAGGTCATGATCTGGAGGAATATCCAGCAAAGCAGAGAGAGAAGGAGTAGTCAGATAGGTAGGAGAAAAAAACACAAGAGAGTAGAATCCAAAACACCTAGAGAGAAAAGAGCACCAAGAAGAAAAGAGTGATGAATCATATCAAAAGTTACAGATAAGTCAAGGAGAACTGAGAAAAGACTGCTGGATTTCCCAACTAAGATAATTAGTAACTTTGGACAGAATGGTTTCAGTGAAGTGGTAAGATTGGGAGTCAGATTATAAGGAGTTTAGGAGAGAGAGGGGAGAAATGGAAGCACCTCTTATAGGTGATCATTTTGAGGAGTTTAGCAACAAAGGCAAGAGAATAGGAAAATAGTGGGATGAAAGAACCAAGTGAGGGCTTTTTCAGGATGAAGGAGGCATAAGTATAGTTGAACACAGTAGGGAATGAACCAGTAGAGAGAGGAAGACTGAAAATGGGACAAAGTGAGGGTGATGGAAGGGGAACTCTATTAAAAGAGATGAGATGGAATGAGATCACTCGAACAAAAGGCAAGGTTAGTCTTGGTAAGGAGCAAGGTCACTTCATTGTGTGAGACAGGGGTGAAGGAGGAAATAATAGTAGAAGAAATTCTCAT
Source organism: Bettongia penicillata ogilbyi (assembly GCA_023548195.1). Lineage (NCBI taxonomy): Eukaryota > Metazoa > Chordata > Mammalia > Diprotodontia > Potoroidae > Bettongia > Bettongia penicillata. The sequence continues at coordinate 23,157 of JAJHZJ010000426.1, forward strand.
GGAGAAGATGGCACCTGAGATCAATCTTATTGAAAATACTTTTGAAACTATAAAGCCTATGAAATATGATCTGTCATTATTACTATGATGATGACTATTATTAATGTTATTTCAAGAGACCAACATCAAGACCAAAAAGAAAAGCTCAATATCTGGGGCTCTCAAATACCTCCATGGAAGGTTAACTAGGGATCTAAGTTCAGGTTCACTGCTAAACGCTAGTCATCCTAGGCTTTTTCCTTCTGTTAAACTGACTCCCAATCAGAGTTAAACCACAAGCATATCCATGAATGGTTTATGAGATACGCTGAAGGGACTGAGTGAAGGAAAGATACAGACACAACATTAATTGTCACTATATCTTCCCCTCTCCTCCCATACACTACCTGCCTGGTTTGTGAGAGTGGTTAATACACCTAGAGAGCACAAGGGGAAGTCCAAAAAGGAAGGTTTCCCTTTACCCACACATCTGATGTGCTAGTCTCTGTATGCCCAAGGATTTCCTCAATCAGTTTCTCTCTCACTGCTAATTTCAATGGCAACGGAATTTCAGCTGGATATATATGTATGTAGGTATGTGTATCTGTATATGTATATATATGTGTGTGCATGTATGTACATTGCACGTATGTGCACATATATGCATGTGTGTGCATGTGTATATATGTACATGCATATGTGTATATACTGTGTATATATGTGTGTGCGTGTATATGTGTAAATATATGTATTGTATATTATATTATATATGTATGTATATTATATAATATATTATACATATATTTACACACATCTACCTTCCTATCTATCTATATTCACACATATAAATACATGTGTATACATATGCATGTGTATGTGTGTACATTTTTATGTATATATAATGTATATACATGTGTTTGTTATATGCGTTATATATTTATGTGTATATACACATGTGTGTATCTATGTATGTATTTGTGTGCATGTATATGTATATCAGTCAGTCAGTTAATAAATATTTATTCAGTGCCTATTACTTTGCCAGACCCTGTGCTAAGCACTGTAGGCAAAAATAATTCAAAAAATAATCTCTCAAGGAGTTCACAACCTAATTGAGGGAGGAGGGAGACAACATGTCAACAATTATGTTTGAACAATAAATATACAGGATCAATTAAGATAATCAAGGACACTAGAATTAGGAGAGATTAGGAAAGGTTTCCTGTAGAAGATGGGATTTTAACTGGAACTTGAGGGAAGCAAGGAAGAGAAACAAGGAAGGAAAGCAAACCAGATCGAGTGTCTTGTTCAAGGAATAGCAAGGAAGCCGATGTCATTTGATTAAAAAGGATGCAGGGGCAGGGTAAGATGTAAGGTGTAAAAAAAAAATTGGAAAGGTAGGAAGGAGCCAGATTATGAAGGACTTTGAATGCTAAAGAGAGGTTTTTTCATTTGATCCTAGAGATGGCATATATACTAGTAATAATCATAGCCCTCCCTTTTCCTTAACTATCCCTACCTAAATATTTCCTCCATGTAGAAAAATATTGGCATGATACTTTCCCCTACCTTCTTATTTTCTGTATCTCTTCTGAGGTCACCTAGTCACCCTGCCTCCCATATACTAGTCCTTATGTAGTATGTGGAGGAACCTCTGAAGTCACATTGTGAGGCCTCAAGACAGGACTGCTTCAGTCAGTTTTCTGTATGGGCTGGCATCTACCCAAACCATGTGTTATAGGTCCCTACCCATGTTTTTATTTTTATCTTTGTAGTCAACCAGGAGACACATTTAGTTCAAATCAAAAGTAATTAATAAAATAACACAGTAATAAAAGTAATCAGTTTTCTCAGATAACCACAGAACACACTTCCCAACAGATACATGCGTTATCCATGGGAAAAGAGGACACATACAAGGCACACATAAAAGGGTATAATAGGCACATGCATGTGAGCTTGTGTGCACACTCATGTACACAGAGTGAGAACATGGAACTAGGGCATACATATTCACATGTGGAAACTATATTGCCAAGTAAGAGAAATGGAGGAACCTTGGGTATGCTGATATCTCCTAGTGATATCATTTTCCTGCTCCCCTTGGGGCTGTGTCTAACTAGACTCTGTCATATACAATTTCTACTAGAGACATGATGCATTCATTCCCTGCTGGTCTTACTTGGACATTACTTTTCATTCCTCCACTGCTCTCAGTTGTTGCTAGCCACTGCCAGGTGTCTTTACACAGGACAAGAGGATATAGAAAATTTTTGTTTCTCCTATTTCTGGATTCACTCAGACTTCTCTTCAGCTGGAGCACTACCCCCAACTCAGAAGAAAATGGATTCTGCCATAACCCTTTCAACTTAAACGCCAGAAAGTTTTCTGCTATTGCTCCTTTCGAAAGGCAAAATCCCCAAAGTACTTAGTCACTGATAGGACTGAAGGACAGATAAGACACAGTCACAGAAGGAGTCAGGAAACCTTCAGAATCTTTCTCTCATAATGTAGTCTGTCTATTTCTCTGACACTTGGTTGTAATACGCTTAAGCTCTTTGGAACCCAGAACCGGTAAAGATAATGAGGAGCTTCAGGCTTAAATCTATCTTTTTCACCTGTACTTCTGAGTCACAAAGGGTATATATGTATGTGTGTATATATGTATGTGTGCACATATATATACATGCATGTGTATATGTGTGTGTGCACATATATACATACATGTGTATAAATAGATGGATAGATAGATAGATAGATAGATAGATAGATAGATAGATAGATAGATTTACATGCATTCATGAAGTTTACTATAAATATGTGGTGGAGAGGTGTATCTGTACATGTATATGTGTATCTACATATATAAATGCATATGTACCTATGTGTATTAATTTGTACACATTTATATACACATATATAAAAAGCTCACATACATATATGACTAGGAATGCATTTAAATGGGGAAAAGAGGAAGGCAAAAGAGTTTTAGAATTTTAAAACTAGCAACTGGAAGACTGAATCTTGAAAACCTTGGTTGTTCCCCATCCATATGGCTAACAATGAGCCTATAAATGATGCTGAGTAAGCATAGTTTCAGAGTTAGAAATTTAATAGGGAGACCTAAAGAAATTTAATAGGGAGACCTAAAGACCTAAAGTCTAACTCCAAGAGTCCAATATTCATACACATATGAATGTAATATAAACATATACACATGTGTATATGTGCATGTGCACATACAAAATCTTGTATATCTATGAATATGTGTTATATATGCATGCATACAGATGTAACATCAGTAAGTTGCACTATGGAAAGTTTCCAATTTTTTCTGTTCTATCTCTTCCAGGAGGGGCAAAGCTGAATCCCTCCACTGCCTGTCTTACCTAGATCCTGCTCATTTCCATCTTGCCTTCTTTAATTACCCATACATTGTTACAACAGTTCACTTTTAGCCTAGGGGTAATACAGAAGTCTTCAGATCCATATAGACCCATTCCTCTGCTATATCTAAATCTATATCTGATCTAACAAAAATTATTAGTATAATCACAATAGCTCAGGTCCCAAAGTTAAGAAAACTCCTAATGTTTAGAAAAAGGTTTATTTCCTTGTCCTAATTTAAATTTTTATGTAACTCAACATAACTTCCAACCTCTTTATTTTAACTCAAAATCAAGACACAAAAATATTCAAGTTAAAAAAAAAGAACCAAGCAGAGTATATCACAATATAATATCTACTACCTGACATTCACAGGCAGGGAAAATTGTGAAGCTAACAGAACTCCTCTAAGTCTTCAGAGGTGAATACAAGCAATAGTTTCTATTTCTATAATCGTCCAGGATCTTTGAAGAGCCTGAGGTCCTAACTTGATCTCTCCTTTCGCTTCCAAAACTCAACCCTCCTCTGGCCACTTTCCCTTTCCTCTTTTCAATTGATCACCTCTGTGCCATGTTTTGTTTTTTTTTTCTAATTTGACTTATTGAGACTGGAGTGAGGCTACTACTACTGCTCATATTTTGCAATCCTCATTCCTTCCAACTCTTTAAGATCTCATGTGTCCCTTTAAGAACTTCCAGTTGTGACTCAAATCCACTTTATGCCTCAAAATTCTCAGTAACACAAATCAGTAACAAGACTGAAATGGAATTCTTGCCCTTCTGACCTACAGATCATGAGATATGCTTTGGTCCTCAGAATCCTGTTACATCCATATGGCTAACAACGAACCAACTTGAAGTCATGTGCTGTGACCTCTGCTTCCATCATTATCCCAATTGCACTTGTCTGGGTTGATTTCTACATGTTCATAACCTTCTAATGCTATAGCGGTGTCATACTGAATCTGATCAGGACAGAGTATAGGAAAATATTACTTCTTTAACTCTGGGCAGGATAATCTACAGTTGTCTTTGGCCTTTGGCCACTAGAACAGATCCATCAATAAGAATGCCTTATTTCTGTCTTGATATAATACTCAAATACTGACTGACTGACCACCTCCAGTGGTGCTGATTATAGCTAATTCAGGTCTGTCCATTCTGTGTAACTTGCCAGTGGAGGTCCCAATGGAACAGGAATCTTCTTTAATTCCAGTTGGAATTGGAGCACACAAGGCCCCAAAATAAAGAGCTCATCTTTTCTTTTCATTCATTTCTTAGATAGCATCCTTTATTCTAATTTTCCTCCTTTGTTAATGACTTGTAATACACTGCAGGTGGTTCACATCCACTATGAACCTTTCTATTGTCCTTTTAGGAATATACAGTTTTAATTCTCTGGAGATTACAGCATTCTACAAACAAAACCCGATAAAATATTGGTGTTTTTAATGGTCTTTTATTTGCTGGAGAAATTGGTGGTTGTGAAAAGAATTTTATAGGTTCCCAGTGTCAATCTAACCTATTCTTTCACCAGCTTAATTTGAGATCTAATTCTTTTCAAACTGTAGTGTGTGTGTGTGTGTGTGTGTGTATTTTAAAGAAAAACACAGTAGATTCAGTTGCACCTTGAACCTGAGACAGTTTATTTAGGTGTGTGTGTGTGTGTGTGTGTGTGTATGTTCATAGGGAATGGTTCTTTTTAAAATTCATACAGGAAGTTTCTGAATGGGGAAACTCCCTCTACCAATGCAGATGAGCACTTTCTGTACAATATATTGTGTTAGAGAGTTGCTTAGTGCACTGAAAGGTTAATTAAATGACTTACACAGAGCCCCACAACCATGTTGCATCAGAAGCAGGGCTTGAACTCAGGTCTTCTGGGCTTTTTTCTTTTGGTTTAATTTTTTTTAGACTCAAACACCAGAACACAAATACAGAATAGAAAAAAGAACCAAAAATATAAGTATTGAAACTTAAATACAAAGTTAAAAAGAAAAAAAATCATGTCATGTGCATAGCAAAACATGAGAGGATTACAATTATTTAACAATAAATTTTCATTTCAAGAAAGGCTGCATGATAAATAATACTTGCTGTGTGGAAAATTGTCCATCTTTTCTTTGCTTCCTTGTGAGTTCTTTTGTTCTCTGTTGTGCACTTTTTTACTGTGTTCTTTTTCCCCTCTTCCCCACCCCCCAGAAGTCTACAGTAAAGTTTAGATATATTTCTCCATAGTTATAGATATATACATACACATATACATCTATACATACATATATAAATATATATTTTCCCAAACATATTCTACCCTTGATCTTTGTTCCTATGTTTGTGCCTATCTCTTGTTTCCTTTCTCTCCTTCCTCCTACTTTACTTCTACTCACGATCTTGCCATCTTATTACTTACCTACCCCCTCCAAGGATCCCTCCCTATCCTCCCGTTCCCATAAATCTAAGCACCCTTCTATATCCCCTTTTACCTATTCCCTCCCCCTCCTTTCTAAAGAGCCCTCTCTTTTCCTCTCCCCTCTCCCTATTACCTTACCATTTTATCTCTTCTGCATCTAGATGACTTTCACACTCTTCTAAATATATATGTATTGTTCCCTCTTAAATCCATTGCTATGAAAGGTTACCAGAACTACCAGCCCTCCTCCCCCCATCTAATTCCTCTGTATTGATTCCTCCTCTTACACCTCATTTATATAAAATAATTACTCTTTTTAGCTGTTCCTAAATGGTTTTACTCTTAAAATTCATACTCAGGTTTTCCCCCATCTTACTTATGAGCTACCCAATTATTAATAAGAATCATAGACATATATTTTACATGTTATACACACACACAAAGTAAAAAGTAAAGTCTGTCCTTATGAATCCCATGTAATCAGTCTTTGGAATGTACCTTACGTTTCTCTTGGTTCTTGTATGTCAAATCTTCTGTTTGGCTCAGGATTTTTTAAAGAAAGTCTTGAAAGTCTAAGAGTTTATCAAGTACCTATTTTTCTTCATTCAGGATAATACTTAACCTTGCAGAGTATGATATTTTCACCAGAGCCCCAGTTCTTTTGCCCTTCAATATATTGTGTTCCAAGACCTGCAGTCCTTTAATGTCTCTGTCGCCAGGTCGTGCGTGAGTCTAATTGCAGTACCACAATATTTAAATTGTTTTAATCTTGATGCTTTTAATGAGCTTGAGCTTGGGTTTCAGAATTTGATATTCCTATGAGTTTTCCTCATGGGATTTCTTTGAAGTGGAGATTGATGAATTTTTTCTATTTCTATTTTCCCCTCATGTTCTAATGTTTCAAGACAATTTTCTGTAATTATTTCTTGTGTTATTGAATCAAGATTCTTTTTTTGATCATAACTTTCAGGTAGTCTGATTACTTTTATACTTTCTCTTCTATTTTTTCATTATTCATATTTTGGTTAATTGTTTCTTCATCCTTTTTTCCCCTAATGTACCTGAAATACAATAGCAATGATTAGTACACAATATAAGCTGAAAATAAAAGAAATTAACCTGCATTTTACCTTCAAGAAGAGTTGTGGCTGGTGTGAGGGATATGAGAGGGAGAAGGAGGAAGGGTTATTGCTTGAAAGGAGGATCTCCTATGAGAACACTGGGGATTTAAATGTCAGGCATGTTCTCTCACACTACTTTCACTAAAACTAGTACTAACACTACTGTCTTCACTTAGTTTTCATTTTTTAGAATCTCTTTCATGTTTTGGCTCACTGATTTTTTTTTCTTTAAGTTCATTTCTGACTAGGAATCTGTCTAATGACACTTGCTTTTGACTTTTTTTCAGAATGTCACTAAAATGTGATACTGCATTATCATTAAAAATATTTGTGGCTCCCATTGGGAGTCTTATTTGGATGACATTTTTCAACAAAATTTTGCACTTTTTCCCACATCTGATTTGGATGACGTTTTTCAACAAAATTTTGCACTTTTTCCCACATCTGATAAACTTCCCTAATCTCACTTGACGTGAGGGATTCCTCTGACCTCTCAACCTCCTTGTCAGATGAGGTATCCTCCGCAACCTCTCGCTGTCGCTCCTCATGCAGACTCATCAGTTCCTTGGTGGTCAGCTCCTGGCTCTTCCTCCACCAGCTCTTTGTTCTTGGTTGCAGTATCACCTGCTAACTGCTTCTTGTTGATCCACAAGAGAAGCAACTTTTTAACATCTTCTAGAACACGTGACCGTTGCTTTGATACCCTCGTAGCTTCGTATGTTTCATCAACTGCCTTTATTTTGTCCTTCTTCCAAATGGTGCAGGTTGTAGATGCAGACTGGCTGTAAAACTGTGGAAGGTCAGTCCCACTCAGACCACGTTCATGCTTCCCAATGATTTCTTTTTTCCTTTCCAAAGTAATTGCTTCCTTTTTTACACCTGCCTTTTCAATCTTCTTCACTGGGGCCATTGTTACAAACACAGTTCTAAATCACAGTCACTATCCCACATACTTTCACACAAAGTATTACCATATGCATGCAAACACATGTGAACACATTTGCAATGGGACTGTTGAGAGTGAACAATGCGGCCTTCACAAAGAGTCAACGCCGAATGAGGCCGATTAGGTGGTGTACCAACCTGAGGTTCCATACTTTGACAAGTGAAAGAAAACAAACATTGCCCTAGTTGAACATCATCCCTTCATGAGCTATTCAAGTCTAAACCTGATGTTCATATTGTTAACTTTTGCTTGTACTGCAAGACAAATTTTGCGAAAATTTTTTCCTCATCCAGCAAAGAATATATAAACCAGGTTACTCATAAACTGAGGTTCTACTGTATGCCCATATAAAATATGCAAGTATATCAATATTCACAGCACACCCAGTAATGTGTTGGAGTTGGCTTGTACTGTCTCTTGAGAGCTAATTGTTAAATTTTTAGAAATCTACATACACTGAAAAATCAGGGCCTGGTTTATTTATTCATTCATCTGTTTGGTTGTTTTTAAACTGTGTCATATGTACACTTTTTTTTGCTAAGTCAGTGTTTTAAACATTTATCAGATCATCCCTGCAAAATTATCTTAATCTTAGTGCCTGCCTTTCATCTCTTAATTATTTTCTATTTATTGTGTATAGAACTTGTTTTGAGAGCTGTCAGGTGCCACAGTGGGTAGAGCACCAACTCTGGAGTCAGGGACGCCTGAGTTCAAACCTGGCCTAAGATACTTACTGATTGTGTGGCCCTGATCAAGTCACTGAATGCCATTTGCCTCAGTTTCCTCATCTGTCAAATAAACTGGAGAAGGAAATGGCAAACCACTCTAGTGTCTTTGCCAAGAAAATCCTACATGGTCTTCATGCAAAGTCAGACACCACTAAAACAACAACATAGCTGCCTTGTATATAGTGGTCTACATAATGTTTCCCCCATTAGATTATAAGCTCCTTAAGGACAGAGACTGTCTTTTGTATCCCCAGTGCTTAGCACAATGCTTGGCACATAGTAGGCACTGAATAAATGTTAATTGATTAATTAATACATATATATGTAGTTATCACATATGTACATTCCTAGTCATATACATATTCTGCAGATATACATATCTATCTGTACCCTACAGATATTTGTAAATCTGTGTGTTCATCTCTAAATGTATATACAGATGGTAGATAAAGCATTTATTAAACACTTATTAGGTGCTCTTATTAGGTATAGTAAGCACTAAAGATTCAAATACAAACAAGAGCATATATGCCCTCAAAAAAGCTGACATTCTAAAATGGGAACAACATATGCAAAGCAGAGACAGAAAGCAGAGGTGGGGCATGGCATGGCTTGGAAATGACAAGCAAGCTCAGTCAAGGCCTAGTTTTGGGCAAAACAGAGATGAAACTGATCTAACAGTTCCCAGATTGGTTGTAAAAGCAAAGTCTAAGCTTCCAATGTCTATATCTATGTCTATGTTTTTGTCTTTGTGTATGTATATATTTGTGTATATATGAGTGCATGTATATGTGCATGTTATATAGACTACATGTATATGCACGCATGTAAATTTATGTATGTGTATTTGTCCCTGCCTATGTATATGCTTTCATCTGTATATGTCTATGTATATGGAGATCTTCCCAATGCAAATTGCCTCTTTTGCAACAAGATAGAGCCATAGAGGAGTCAAGAAGACCCAGTTTCAAATTCTCCCTCACAGATTTATGGGCTGTGTGACTTTGGGCAACTCATAACAATTGATCAATTATATAAATGGTCCAAAGTCACATAACCCTGCCCATAAGGTCTAATTCAGTTATGTCATTTGTAAAATGGAGATAATAATAGCATCCAGCCCACAAAGTTGTTGTGAGGATAAAATAAAATAACATGTAAATCACTTTGCAAGTTTTAAATGTTTTATAAATTTCATTACTTATATTCTGCCTTTGATTAGAGTTGCTTCTAAACTCCATAACTAGACTGTAAGTTCCTAAAGACCAGGAACAGTATGAATGGTGACTTGTTCATCCTAGTATACAGATGCTATTTAAGAAATTCCTTATGCCCTGTATGTATTTGTAGTTTCATCAGTGTAGGCAGTGAATGTGGGCAGCTAGGTAGCACAGTGGATAGAATCCTGGGCTTGGAATCAGTAAGACTCATCTTCCTGAGTTTAAATCTGGCTTCAGACACTTACTAGCAGTGTTAACCTGGGCAAGTCACTTAACCCTGTTTGCCTCAGTTTCCTCATCTATAAAAACAGCTGGTAAAGGAAACTGCAAATCACTCCAGTATCTTTGACAAGGAAACCCCAAATGGGGTCACAAAGAGTAAGACACGACTGAAAAATAAGTGAATAGTGGGCATTGAATAAATAAATGAATAGGTAAATTGGAAATCTGGGGAAGGACCACTCTGAGAGTTGGTGGAAGGAAGTATTAATATATTACCCTTGAACCTTAAGTCTGAGAAGAGATGGATTCTGACCAGATTTCATATATATAGAGTAGTTCTGTCTTCTCTAGCTTCGGTTTTCCCGATGGTCTTTGCAGTCCACTAATGTATAAATACCTCCTCCTCCTCTTCCTCCTTGTCCTGTTTATCTTTCACTACTTCCTCCTAATACCACTACTAGCACCACCCTAAGGACCATCACAACTACTAAATAGAACTATTATTAATATTAATAACTGTGACTGTTTATTGTTATTATCAATATGTCTACTGCCAATTACTATAATTATTGGTGATTGAGAGAAATACTCTTACTATAAAAATACCACTATTTCTGTTAATATTAGCAGCAGTATTGTAAGACAGAATAGTGGAAGTGTAGAGATGGTTTTATTTTTCTTTGCTGCATTAGGAGGTATGAAGAATTCTTCAATCAAATCTGGTGGAATTGCAGAATGGCTAGCCATTGACTGACTAGATGATCATCTCTATACCTTGTGGGATGTAATAAGCAAGTTCGAAAGCTCTCGGGACAGCTCATATAGGAGAAGTTTTGGCAACGTGATTGAGAAAGTCATTTCTAGAAATCAAGAAGAGGGGGAGCTAATGGAGGAAGAATTCAGTTCTTGAGAAGAAATCAACTATTTGACTTTTCCCTCATCCCTTTTCCAGAATGCAGCATAGTGGTGAGGATGGCTTTCATTCACCTCATCCTACCTTTATTGTCAGGATCATCTTGCAGATGACCAGCTCATTCATGGGGAGATCCTCATCCAGCAGAGATCATGTATAGCGAGTCCAGCTAAAGAACTGAGGTAAGTAGGGGATCCCTACTTAATTAAAATTAAATCCCCATTGGATTAACCTGCCCATCAGAAATGCTGTGCTGAAAGAGAGCAAAGCAAGGAAATCACAAGGAGAGGAGAAAAACTGATGACCTGGAAAACCAAAAGAATTAATTGTCTGGGCCACTTGTTTTCTCTCTATATATTCCTCTCAACTAGTGTATTCTGCATTTCTTCCAGCTCTTCACACCGATACTGCATACATTTGTGGGATGGCAGGTCCTAGGTCTAATGGTGGAAATGTATTACCATGATTTGTGCTGTTGTTGGCTGTTCTACCTCATTCTAGAAGAGGACCAAATTGATATCCCCATGATAAACGGAAGTTTCAATGTGTACAACTGTGACTGATCACAACAATACAAGCTCAGAATGCTCTACCATAGACTGGGCACGGATAGTCTGTGTGAACACTTGGGGTAGTTGCTCCAAATTTGCACATCCTGTTTCCTTTATGCTGTTTCAACTCTGCTTTGCTTACAGAGCACAGTATCTTTCCTGATGTGGGCACACCATGCTGAGTGGCCCTGTGCCAGTGTCTTCCTTGACCCACAATCGAATCCAAAGTTCTTGAGAGAGACCTTGAGAGTGTCTTTGTATTGCTTCTTCTGACCACTATGTGATTTGCCTGCCCCATGTAAGTTCTCCATAAAATAGTCTTTTTGGAAAGCATACATTTTGCATTCAAACCATGTGGCCAGCCCATCAGAGCTGCACTCTCTGAAGCATAGTGTGAATGGTTGACATTTTAGTCCGAGGACATCAGTGTCTGGTACCTTATCCTACCAGGTGATCTTCAGAATCTTCCTAGGACAGTTCAAATGGAAGCCATTCAGTTTCCTGGCATGGAACCAGTAAACTGTCCATGTTTTGCAGGCATTCAACAATGATTTCAGCATAACTGCTCTGTAGACCTTCAGTCTGGTAGTCAATCTAATGCCTCTTCTCTCCCAAACTTTTCTTCGTGGCCTCCCAAATACTGAACTAGTTCTGGTAATACTTGTGTCAACCTTATTGTCAGTGTGTACATCCCTGGAAAGTAAACTGCCAAGGTAAGTGAACTTATCCACAGCATTCAAAACTTCTCCATTTGCTGTAATCAATAGTTCCACATATGTATAATGTGGTGGTGACCGATGGAGCACCTGTGTTTTCTTGGTGTTAATTATTAAGCCAAAATTAGCACAGGCAGCAGAAAATTGATCTATACTCAGAGGCTTCAGCTTCAGAGACTGCATTGAGTACACAATCATCTGCAAACAAAAAATCATGCACCAACACTCCGTCCACTTTGGTCTTGGCTTGTAGCCTTTTCAAGTTGAAGAACTTACCATCCGTTTGGTAGTTGACCTTGATGCCTTGTTCACCTTCATTGAAAGCATTTGACAACATGGCTGAAAATATCATGCTAAAAAGCATGGTGAGCAAGCATACAGCACTGTTTCACTTCATTGGTGACTGGTTACTATCCAGAACCCCGGCATAGCTTCACTTTGGGTGAATTGTGTCAAGTGGGAGATTGCTAAGGGTAAATATTAGTAGTATTGCCAGCAGGTAATGGTGCTGCTACAACTCTAACTATGTGATGATTATGGGTGAATGTATTGGTGGGGGCTCATAAGCTAGATCTACAGAATTCATTGAACCAGAGGTAACGATCTCTCTCAGGACCTAATTTTGAGTACAAGGAAATATAGTCTAGAGGAGGCACCAGGCTATTAATTCTTGCTACTGCTAACATTAACTATTAGTAGTATTACTAGTTATTAGACAGGTTTCTAATGATACTACCATGACTACAACTCTGACTATGACAACTACTACTACTACTAATATTACTAGTACTATTATTACTACTACTACTACTACTACTACAGACCTTCCCTTGAATTAAACCTCTGCTATTAATTACTTGCATCACTCTGACCAAATCATTTTGTATCTTAGCCTCATTTTCCTTATCTATATGATGAAAGCATTGGACTAGCTAATCTCAAAATTCCCCTTCAGGTCTACATCTATGATTCTACCATTTCTAGTACTTTCTACTTAAAGGACCATGAGTTTACATTGTTATAACATTTTATACCTTATAGTTTATTGTCATTGTTTCCATCATTTCATTAGATCCTCATATAATTTATTAGCAATAAAACATAGTTAACATTTAAATAGTGTGTTATGGTTTTCAAAATGCTTTATAAATACTGTCTAATTTTATATCTATTACAAGAATTGTCACCCCTTCCATTTTATAGATGAGACAAATGGAACTCAGAGATATGCAATATGCTTTGGCTCCCTTTCTTCTCCAGCTTCTAATCCCAACACCCTTTTCATTACTGAACACTCTGACTCCACTATATTCGAAGACCTCTGGAATGCTACTACTCACACTTATGATTACACAAATATGGAAGAAACAAGATCTCACCTCTGACACATGGGAGAATTTATGCATGGCAACAAAGGTTCAATGGAATTTATGTCCCACAAGCCTTAATATGAGAAAAGAAAATGTCTGTTGACTTGGAACATGCAACATCTATTCTCCTAATAAAGACAAACCCCGAAGCTGTAAATATTGAGCAATGTATAGTACTAGAAAATCTACTATTCTTAGAGTCCTCCAAAGACCTGTGTTTAAGTTCTGGTTCTTTCACGTATTATCTATATAACCTTGGACAAGTCACTTGACTTCACTGAGCCTCAGTTTCCTTACTCTTAAAATGTGAGGGTAGAGATCATTTCATTCAAAGGCATTGCTTTATTTATAGCAGATCTTTTTCTGGTAGCAAAGAATTGGACATCAAAGAGATGCCCATCAATTGAGTAATGTCCGAGTAACTTGTGCTACATGATTGTGATAAAATGTTGTTGTGCTATAAGAAATGACAAATAGGACAGTTGCAGAAAAAAGTCCAAGACTTATATGAACTGACACAAAGTGAGGCGAACAGAACAAGCACAACATTGTACATAATGACAGCAATATTGTATTCATGATCAACTATGAAAAGTTTGGTTACTATGATCAAGAAAATGATCCAAGATGTTTTCAAACGACCCATGATGAAAAATGCTATCCCACCCCCAGAGAAAGAACTGATGAACTCTGAGTGCAGACTATTTAAAATTTTATTTTTCTTGGTTTTTTTGTCTCTGTTTTTCCTTTGCAACATGTCTAATGAGGAAATATATTTTCCACAACTTCACATGTAAAACCAATATCAAATTTCTTGCCTTCTTAAAGAAGGGTAAGGGTTAGGAGGGAGGGGAGAAACTGGAACTCAAAATTTTAAAGAATAATTATTTTAAAATATTATATGTAATTGGGAAATATTTAATGAAATTACACACACACACACATACACACTCAATAAATAAAGATGGATGACAAAAAAACAAAAACAAACAAAAAAGCAAAGTCTTCATTTTCAATTTGCCAACATAGCCCCAGATAGGCAAATCCTCTTTCTTAGAGTAAGAGCACTAGTTAGTTTTTCACAGGGTGGAGACCTGAGATTACATATGTATTTAGCTCAAAAAAGAAAAAAATTCAAGGAGTAAGGTATAGTAATGTTATTCCTCAAACATTTGAAGAGTCTAAAAGGAAGTCCTTTTTGGCCAGAGCCAAGTTAAATAAGGGAAAATTGCAAAATACCAAATTTAGGTCTGATGTCAAGAAAAACTTCCTAGTAATTAGACTTAACCCAAAGTTAAATGATTTATCCTAGGAAGTAGAGTGTTATCCCTCATTTGAGAGGTCTTCCAACAGAAATTGTATTAACCATTTATGAAAAAAAAAAGTTGCAGTAGAAATTTAGATGGGGAGGGGCAGTGGGGCATGATGTACAGGTTGAATCAGATGGATTATTTTAATTATAAAATTCTGTGATTCTGTCTCCAAACTCCTAGTTCAGTGCTTTATCCATTGCCACAGTGATTCCTGTAGTCTCTCTCTCTCTGTCTCTCTCTGTCTCTCTCTGTCTCTCTCTGTCTCTCTCTGTCTCTCTCTCTCTCTCTCTCTCTCTCTCTCTCTCTCTCTCTCTCTCTCTCTCTCTCTCTCTGTCTCTCTCTCTCTCTCTCTTTCTGTCAGACAGAATAAGGAAATTGGGAGCATAGGATTCTGGTTATTTTGAAAAAAAGAGGAGATATATACCAGGAAATGGTGGGTCTTTTACACAGTTTTTTTCTTATTTCCCAGTTCTGCCAAGGGCTTTGCATACTCTTTAATTCCCAGAATAACTTTGTTAACCACTCCCAGTAAATGCTGTTTATCACTTTTCTTTTTTCTCTCTTTCCTGGCCAAAATCAAAGCCTGTGAAAACAGTCCTTTAAACAATGACATCTGTGCTGCAATCTGTTGTGTGATTCCTTTAATTTCAATTTCATCAACAAACTGTAGATTATGACTTATCCCTTCTGAGTCTCATGGGGAGAATTTCAGAACAGCCAGAATCATAAGTAAGATTTTGGTTTTTTAGTGGAATGTAAATTCTGTACAAGTCATCAATGCAAAGAAGTAGCCAAAAAGTTAATGAGATCTTGGGGTACATTAACAGAAAAAATAGTGTCCAGAGCAGGGGTGAAACTCCTGCTCAACTACCAGTATTAGGTAACATCTTGAGCTTCGTTTCCACTATAGGTGATCACATTTTTGGAGTGACAGTGCCAAGTTGGGGCACATCTAAAGGAAGGTTACAGGATTACAAGAATGCCAGGCAAAAATTATTTAAAGGAAATAGGAATATTTGAAAAGAGGTCATAGGAGAGAATATCACAGTGGTATTCAACTATCTGTCAGGAGAAAAAGAGCTTAACAATTATTTTTGTTGACCCTAAGGAGCATAACTAATTCCTTGGATATGCCACTTGGGGCTAAACTGGTGAAAATGTTGAGTTTTGTAGAAGGAAAAACTTCCTAGGAATCACAGCAATCCAAATTGAATGGGCTATTATCTCATAACAGAATGTGTTCCTCAGTATTGGAGTTCCTCTAGAAGAAATGGATCATCTCCTCTTATGGATTTTTGTAAAAGGGATTCCTATTAAAAAGTGGGTGGGAATAATGACCTTCCAACTCTAAGAAAAATATGAAATTGGAAGACACAGCTATAGTTATCTTCTACATGAGGCCAAGAATGGTTTCTTCCTTGTCTCTGTATCTCTATGAGCTGGTAAAGTGCCAGGAACATTATAGGTGATTAATAAGTGCTGACTAATTGATTTATTGATAAAATTCATGGGGAAAAAGATGCATGAGCTATCTGCTATATAAAAGCATCTGATGGGTACACAAAGATGAGTAAAACACAGTCCTTGAAATCTAGGAATTTAGGATCCGATTGAAAGATAAAAGGCTAATGCACATAAATCAATATCAAATTCAAACATCTCTGCTTTGGTGATAATCCATCGAGGGAAATATTTTTGGGCAAAGGAATTTTCTGCATACCAATTAAGCCACACTGAATAGGAAGCTCCCAAGTTAGCTATGACTGGCCTTAATAGACCAATTTTAAATTTTCTCAGAAGGCTTCTCCTTTGTCTTCATTGCCTTTTGAGGTTCCTTCAATGAAGTCTATGCCCTGCCCTTTCTCCTTACCTACTGACCTCAATTTGACTACATCATTGGCCAGTGACATCCTCAAACTGTGTCTGAAAATAAGGAAATTCCATTGTTTCAACAACTGAGGGCTATAAAAGGATCTTAGAATAAAGAATACAGAATACTAGAGCATGAAAGTATGGAGTGTTAGCATAGAGATTATTAGTGCTAGAAGGAGTCTTAAAGATCTTTTTAGTTGAACTCCCTAATTTTATAAATGAGGAAGCAGAAGTACCTTAAAACACTGACTACCTGTAGGGATATTATTGAGCAAAGATTTCTACTGTAAGTAATCATTGTTTCAGATGACCTCTAAGGTACTGTCCAACCCTAAGACTCTATGAAATGACTTTCCCATGGTCAAATAACTAGTACATTGCTTACTTCCGAATCAAAGCTCTCTTAGGTACCTAAGTGGCAGAGTGTTTAGAACACTAGATTTGAATCAGGAAGACTTGAAAGTCAAATCCTTCCTCTGACTCTTAGTTATGTGACCCTGGGCAAGTGGTTTAGCCTCCATCAGCCTTGGTTTCCTTATCTGTACAGTGGGGATAATACTAATGTTATTTCACTGAGCTGTTGTATTCAAACACCATATATGTAAAGTGTTTTACTATGCAATAGCTCTTTACTACCTCATTTTGTTTTCCTATCCCAGTTCTTTCTATATTATGATTCCTCCTCACCTTTGAATCCAGCTTTGGCATCAGACTTCTGGGTTAGATTATCTAATAATAGGTTGAGACTTAAAAGAACCTCCAAAGTTTGCAGATTATGATATTGGAGCCCAAGGTTAAGTGACTAGCAAAAAGTTAGTCAATGTCTGAGCAAGAATTAAAAACCACAGCTATATCTTGTTTTCCACTACACCATGATGGTGGACCTGCTCTGAATCCTGACTTTGATCATGGACCACACACCCAAACATATTACTTATAGTGACCTCATTACATCTTTTGACTTTACCCTGGGGTCTTTCACCATTATTTCTTCTAGCCTTGTCTGAGAGGAGGGGGAAGGAAAGCACATTGTTGCCAGTTTGGAAATCTGAACAATTAATTTCTGTAGTAGGAGGAGAGAAACTGAAACTAATAACCCTTACAAGGTTAATTCAATGTTGAGCCCCGCCCCACCCTCCCTCTTGTGCCTGTCTCCAGTCTTATTAATTTTATTTTACTAGTCCATTAAAATATTTATTTCTCTTTCCTCTCTTCCCCATTCAAAGTAAAAAAGAAAGAAAAATAAAACCCTAGGTACACACATGTATAGTGATGCAAAACAAATTTCTCCATTGGTCATGTCCAAAAAACTGTCATTTTGTAACTTTTATCCATCACCTCTCTATCAGGAAGTGGGTGACTTGATTCATCAATAGACTCCTAGATTCAGGAATGGTCATTGCATTGATTAAAGCCTTTCAAAGGTATTTGTCTTCACAATGTTGTTATAAATTGTTCTACTGATAAGTCAACTTTAAAAAAAAAAAGGTAATTTGCCTGATCTTCTTTTGGCATTTTCTATGCTGGCCTTTATATTTCAGATGACTACTTAGACCAAAGGGAGAACAGCAGAGCCCTATGACACCTCTGTGTGTCAACATTGTGCATCTATGGGGATTCTGGCTTCTTGAATGTCTGTCCCTGTATGTTCATATATGTTACCCTATACTGTGTCTTTCCCTGGGGAAAGTCTTGAGCAATAAGTTGAGCAATAGGTCTTGACGAATAGCAGTTACCAACAGTGTCAGACAGTGATGATGTTGGATTGTAAAGTCAATGATAACTGCACTCCTGACAAGAACTTTCAATATTCTCTCAAGTGTGTCTACTCCAGAGGACACAGACTCCTTGCAGTGATATGTTAAGAGACCCTGACACTCACCACAATTACCATATAGAATCTCACTTTAGGCTAAACTATTAAATAATCACCCAAACTTCCTGGATATAATTTGCATTTTAATAGCTATTGGTACCTAATGCCAATATTTAAATCAATTAAAGTACCTTATTATTTTAAAGTCTGTTATCAACAAGGGTCCTAAGAAGAGGAATAACTCAGTAGGAATATTTTAATAATGGAAGGCAAAATGAGGAAAGGCATATAGCATAGTGTCATGTTGAGCGAACTGGTGAGATTATAAAAAGGTGATAGTATAGACCTCAGGCTTTGCTTATTCTAGTTAGCTTCTTAAGCATTTCATCTTTTTGGGAAGAATCTCTTGAGCTGTGGGCCAAGTACTCTCTTCTTTCACCCTTCTTTAAAACTCTTGCTGATCATTTCAACCCAATTTGAGGCATCAGCTTCCTCATTTTTTTCCTTGTCTTCTAGTTTTATTCACCCCTGAAACTACTTGACTCCATGTGTTCATAATCCCATGGTTGTCATTACAACTAGATGTCCAAAACTGGTCTCACCTGCCTCTTCTCCTTTTTATTTTTTCCTCCATAAATTCTGGAGTCCAAGACTATATATTATGTAGTTTATTCATAAGGAAAATTCAGAAAAAACACAAGGGGAAGTTCATTTTACATGTATCTGAAAGAAAATTTCCCAGTCATAGATAGGATGATACAGGAGCTTTTCTATGTTGTTTAATTACAGTTTTCTAGGTTTAGTTTTTTTCTCCAGGACAGAAGAATGTTTTATTGTGTTAATATTGCTAAGGGTTCTCTCCAGAACAACTTCATGCTGACTTAGGATTTTCCCATGAGCCCATAGATCAATTTGTAATTTCAGGCTCACTTTTAGCCTATAAAGAATCCTTCATGTTGCATAGAGATTTGTGGAGTATCTTTCACATATACCTGCCTAATCACTAACTTTTTACTTCCTCTCTGGTTAATCAAGAAAAATGCAAGCTTATAAATACAATGTTCTTACCACCTAAGTTCATTTAAAAAGATTCCAAAAATGCAGAGACAATCCAATTTGGAACAGAAATAGCACAGGTGAAGTCCAGAATGAAATTGATTTCCAATTCTGGAAGTGCAATTAGTTGTGTGACTTTGCCCAAGTCATCACCAATAGTCTCAAGTTCTAATCATGACTAGACTACAAGGATTCATTTTAATTGAAGGATTCTGTTTTATGAGAGCACTTTGAGAAAGGGATGCCAGAAGTTAAGGATGTGTAAAAATCACACAATTTCATAAACTGAAATTTAGAAGTGAACTTAGAATCTACATAGTCTAATTCATATGTAAATTAGAATCATTCCATGACACCCTCATCAAGTGGTTGTCCAAACGGGAACTCCTATGTCCTAAGACAGCCCATTGAATAACAGATATTCTAATTATTAAATTAAGTCAAAGTTGCCTTTCTGCAATTTCTGCTCATTTCTCCTACTTCTGTGCTCTAGAAGAATGAATCTATACCCTTTCCAGAAAACGTTGCTTCAGATATCCGAAATCCATTATCATAACCCCCAATGATTTTCTGTATATTAACTCCAAGTTAACATCTTTGGATTTTTTTTTCTTTCCACTTATTCTCTTAGGTCATGGGCTCTTCTCCATTCACCATTTTAATGTGTTAGGCCTGACCTTTAGTATCTTATGACAAGAGGATTCAAGTCCCTGAGAATATTTGTTATCTATTTTACCGTTTTGTCTTGGGCTGGTCTTGTCATGGCGCATGGGTAATGGTGTGTTTCCTGACAGCTGGTGACAGGCGTTTTCACATCATTCCCTGAATCTCTAGGCAGCTAACTATGTATCCTGCAAATTGGCAGCTACTTAAGCTGTGAAGCAAGTTGGCACATTTGTGGTAATAGACTTGGTTCCAACAGAGCTTTGCGAGGATTCCTGGCATTCATGCCATCCTGCCTGGTGCTCTTGCTCCCTCTATAATCCTTGCTAGCACATGAGGAGTCTACAGCTTAGCAATGCCAGCCTTCCCCAGCATCCTGCAAAGATGTGTGGGCATGTTGGCTAGATTTGTTAATTCGTGATAAGCTCACAAATGACTTTGAAATATTTTCTTTGCTATTGTTTTCCTCTTCATTTTGAGGAAATGTTTAGATTACTATTGACACAGTCAATTCTGTTTATAAACCAATTAAACCAGGAGGCAATTATCATTTTAAAGGGACTGCTATTACTTTGTCGTAATTACAAAGGGCCTTGTAATTACTGTGATAATTGACATTAACTTTATATAAATTATTGCTGATCATTACAACTGAAAACTGAGGAATTGTAATTAGGGAGTGATGGACAATATTAGCAACAAACGAATATATATATACATATATACATATATATAATGTATCTATACACTATATATATAATGTATCTATACACTATATATTATGCATACATACACTATATATGTATATACACACACTATATATATGTATATGTATATATATAGAGAGAGGGATAGATAGATATACATACACACACATATCAGGAAATACATCTCTCCATTGCCTAAACACTGGGGAGTCGGTTTTTTGTTCATCTCTCCAAATCAGTTTCATAATTTCAAGAGATCTCTGAGTTCTACAACAACCCAAACCTGAATCACCTCTAATGTGGTCTTGACCAGTGGTTATCCAGACTTCTTTTGAAGATCTTTAGTGGTGCATTACATTTTTGTACATCTCTAATAGTTATAAAGTTTCCCATAGGCAGTACCATCTGACTAATTTTATTTTTTAAGACACTATTTTGCTCAGTATTTTTGCACATCTTTTACCAAGCTATTAATTCTCTTTTCATAATATTCTTGCATTACTCTTATTTCCCCCCACTTTTTATATTATACATGTCTTTTTGCAGATTCTGCCCATTTCTCAAGGTAAAAATCCCAATAATGGGAGAAAGTTATGAGAAGGCAAGTTTTAGAGCAATGGATGGAGGAATAGTAATAACTTCTGAATTGGAGCTGTCCAGCAATGAAAGTATCCTAAGTCTGGATATAATGATTACTTGATCAATGGAAGTCTTTTTAAAAAAAACTAGTAAACCATTTATTTGTAAGCTGTAGAGAAAATTTATTCTTCAATTTATAGTTGGACCAGATCACAAACAAGTGCTTTTTTTTTTTTTTCCTATGGACACCTTTGGAAGTCTGCTAAAGCTTATGGACCCCTTCCTAGAATAATATTTAAAATATATTAAGCAAAATACATAAAATTATAAGGGAAAACCATTATATTAATATGAAGATGTTATTTTTCCCACCCAAGTTCACAAACACTTCAAAACGTTATTTATAGAACTGTTGGAAGCTCATAGATCTCAGTTTAAGAACCTCTGGACTAGAGGAATTCTATAAGTACGCTTTTGTCCCCTCATACCCTGGCCTCCCTAGTGGCAAGTCCTTTTCATCTCATAATCTTAGAAAAAAATCATGAAATGTCCATACTCATGGGTATAGGTAGTGAAATAAGAGTTAGCCAACACTATTTTTAGAGTGAAAAGAAAAGGAAACAATATAAAACCAAGGGTCAATTAATTTAATTTAAAGGGTCAACTTAACTTAATATAAATTAAAATATTCTATTTGGTTCCTAAAACCTTTATATCAAGGATCCTTCTTATATTCTAGTCTTTTTACACTTTACCTTGCTTCCTGAGAGACAGTGACACTGGCCTTTCTTACTGTTCCTCTCATGAGACAATTCTTCTCCCAACTCTGACTATTTTCATGGACCATCGCTCATATCTGGAACTGTCTTCCCCCCTTATCTCCACATTCTTGCTTCCTTCAAGTCCCAGCTATAATTTTACCTCCCACAAGAAGCCTTTCCTGTTCTCACTTAATACCTTCTCTTAGAGATTACTTCTAATTCATTCTATAAATAGCTTGTTCATACATAGTTGTTTGTATGTTATCTCTCCCATTAGACTATGAGTTCATTGGTAGCAAGGACTATTTTCACTTTTCTTTGTATAGTCAACACTTAGCACAGTGTCTGGCACATAGTAGACTCTTAATAAATGGTTGTCATATGGGGATAGAAAGTATCAAAACAGAATAGCAGCAAGATGGGTGGAGGGTCTACAATATGGTGATGTGGCTAGAACAAGCAAGAGGAGGTGTGAAGGGGCTGAGTAGATTTCCAATATGCATTTATTTCTATTTAATGTCTTTCCATAACCAACAGCTGAGAACAGCTTTCATTTCTATTAGGATTTTGGCAAGAGTTTTTAAATTATGGATAAAAAAGCAGCTGAGGATGCTAAAACTGCATAGCAAGGCAAAGCTGGCTTTAAATTAAGCTTCACTGAGGCAAAGCCAAGATGGCGGAGTAAAGGAAGCATTGTAGTCAATATTCCTAACATTTTCCTCCAAACAACTTTAGCATATCATGTGTCAAATTGAAATCTAAGACAACATAACCAAAAAAGTTCAAAGTGAGACATTTTTCTTTCCAGGCTAACTTAGGAGGACAGAAGGAGAGGTCTAAGCATCCAAGACAGGAGTTGGCCAGGAGCTCAACATAGCAGCTATAGCAACTGTGGGTCTTGGAGGCCATGGCAGAGTACCAGGAACTCTCACCACTAGAGACAGTAAGGGGATTAAATAGAAAGTCAGAAAGATATTAGAGAGGTCCCCTGTGCTAGCACTGATTATGGGATTGAGAACCATTTTGCAACTCCACTGCTCATTATCCAGTTCCTGGTCACAGTTTCAGGGTTGAGAGAAGAGGTAGCACGTGTAGTCATAAGGGAATAGAGGTCTGGTATGGTTGCAGTTACAGAAAGGAGAACAGTTGTGACTATAAAAGAGGAGGGATCCTACTTGGCTAAAGAACAGATCACAGACCAATGATAATACTTCTTTGTGGATCACATCACCTTGGAAGCGCCAAAAACTTACAGGCTATCAGAACTAGATGTGAAACTGGTAGGGTGAGAAAGTCTGAAGCGTGTGAAAGGGAGGCCCCACTGAGACATGAGCGTATCTCAACTCTAACACAAAGTTCAAAGGCAAGAAAAGGGCTAGAAAAATGAGCCGACAACAAAAAAGTACCAGACCATAAAAACTTACCATGGTGACAGAGAAGCTTAAGACACAAACTTAGAAGACAGCAACATAAAACATCTATAAGGTCTCAAATAAAAATGTAGATTGGACATAAGTCCAACAAAAATTCCTAGAAGACCTAAAGAAAGATGAAAAAAGGAGATAAAAAATTATTTTAAAAATCAGATAAGAGTGATAGAGTGGGGAAAAGTGGGGGAAATAAGAGCAATGCAAGAAATTATGAGAAGAGAATTAATAGCTTTGTAAAAGATGCACAAAAATACTGAACAAAATAGTATCTTAAAAAATAAAATTAGTCAGATGTTTAAAGAGGTACAAAATCTCACTGAAGAAAATGACTCCTTAGAAAGTAAAATTTGCCACATGAAAAAGAGATACAATATTCACACTGAAATAAAATTCCTTAAAAATTAGAATTTTTGGTCAAATGGAAGTTAATGACTCCATGAAATATAGAGAAACAATTTTTAAAAAGTAAAATAAATGAAAAAAAATAGAAGAAGATGCAAACTATCTCATCAGAAAAACAACTGAACTGGAAAGTAGATTAAGGAGAAAAAATATAAAAATTATTCAGACTATCTGAAAGCCATGATCCTGGGCAAAGAGCTTATATATCATATTTCAAGAAACAATAAAGAAAAACTGCTCTGATTTCTTAGAACCAGATGGAAAAATAGAAATTGAAAAAAAAAAAAAGCCTACTACCACATCCAAAATTAAAACTCCTAGGAATATTATAGTCAAATTCCAGAGTCCCTAAGTCAATGCGAAAACACTCAAAGTAGCTGAAAAGAAAAATAGGAAAAAAAATACCATGGAATTACAATCAGGATCCCCCAATATTTAACTGCTATCAAAATAAAGAAGCAGAGGGCTTGGAATATGATATTCCAGAAGGTAAAGGAACTAAGGTTACAGCCAAGAATAAACTACCAGGAAAAACTGAGTATAATCCCATGGGGGGAAAATAATGACACTGAATGAAATTGAACACTTTCAAGATTCCTGATGAAAAAAAGATACAGAGCTGAACAGAAAATATGACATTCAAACACAAAATTCAGGGAGACATGAAAAGATAGACATGAGTGAGAAGTAATGAGGAATTTAATAAAATTAAAAATGCTTACATTCCCAAACTGAGGAAGAATGAAGAAAATTATCTTATATAAAAGGTACATAAAGAACTGTTTTTAAAATGGATAAGAATATGGGAGAGAGTGGACCATGCTTAAGCCTCACTTTCTTGTTAACTGGTTCCAGATGGAAGAATATATAAAAACCCTCAGTTGGGTATAAAAATCCATCTTACCTAACAAAGATGTAGAAGACGAAGTGACTAGGGGATTTAGAAGGCATTGATAAAATGGAGGGTAGATTGAAGGAGGCAGTGGCCAGAAGTAAAGCAAACACTTAAGGGACAGGGCAAAAGAGAGAGAGAGAGAGACAGAGAGACAGAGAGAGACAGAGACAGAGAGAGAGAGAATTAAACAGAAGAAAATTGGATGGAGAGAAATACACAGCAATTATAACTACAAATGGGAAAGGAAAGAACTAATTCATAAAATCGAACTACATTTTGCTAAGAAGGTAGTAAAAATAATGACTATAAATATTAAACATACAGTTATCAAATGGTACAGCACTCAAATTCTTAAAGCAAAAGTTAAATGAAATTATAAGAAGAAATAGTAAAACCATATTAGTGTGGGAACTCAATTTTCCGCTCTCAGAACCATGTAAATCTAACCATAAAATAAATAGGAAAGAAGTTAAAGTAATAAATAGAATTTTAGAAAAGTTAGATATGACCTCTGGAGAAAACTGAATATTAATAGAATATGCCTTTTTCTCAACTGAACTTGATACCTTCACCAAAAAGTTGGCCATGTAGTAGGACATAAAACCCTTACAAACAAAATACAGAAAGGTAGAGGTATGAAATGCATCCTTTTCAAACCATAATGCAATAAAATTACATTTACCAAAGGGCCTTGAATGAATAGATTTTAAAGTATTTGGAAACTAAATAATCTAGTCAAAAAGAATGATGGTTCAATGAACAAATTATAGAAACATCCAATAATCTCATTAAAGATCATGACAATAATGAGATTACATTCCAAAATTTGTGGGATGGAGTTAAAGCACTTTTATGGGGAAATTTTTATTTCTAAAGGGGTATATCAATAAAAGAGATAAAGAGCATACTAGTAAATTGAACATGAAACTAAAAAAAAATAGAAAAAGAACCAAAAAGTTCCCATTTAAATAGAAGTCCTGAAAATCAAAAGAGAGAATAATAACATTGAAAATAAAAAATAACAAATAAAACTGGAAGTTGTTTTTATTAATCAATAAGATAGATAAATGATTGGTTGATTTGATTTTTTCAAAAAATCAAATTACTTGCACCAAAAATGAGAAGGGCAAAAGCACCACCAATGAAGATGACATTAAAATTAGGAACTATTTTGCTCAACTATAGTCCAATATAGCCGACTATCTAAATCAAATGGATAAATATTTACAAAAATATGAATTGCCCCAGACTGACAGAAGAGAAAATGGAATACCTAAATATATTTTATCTTAGACAAAAAAACTAAGCCCTAAATGAACTCCTTAAATATTAGATGGATTGTCATGGACATGAAAGCAAGAAAGAAGATCAATTCTACCACACATTTAAAGAACAATTAATTCCAATATTATATACATGATTTGAAAAATACATAATGAAGGAATCATACCAATTTTCTTTTATGACATAAATATGGTTTTGATATCTAAACCAAAGAAAGCAAAAACAAACACAAAAGCTAAAGATCAATTTCCTTAATGAATGTTGAGGCAAAATTTTAAATACAATAGTAACAGGAAGACTACACCAATATATCACAAAAATCATACACATAACCAAGTGGAATTTGTACCAGGAATACAGGCTTGATTCATCATTAGGAAAACTACTGGGATAATTGGATATATTAGTAACAACAAACATCATAGATTATGTTCATATGTGCAGAAAAAGATTTTGACAAAATACCACACCAATTCCTATTTAAAAAATACTAGAAAGAATAGGAATAAATGAAATCTTAAAATATACAAAGTATCTATCTAAAACCTAGAGCAAGCATAATCTCCAGTGGGGATAAACTAGAAGCCTTCTCAATATCATCCAGGTGAAGCAAGGATGTCCATTATCACAGTATTATTCAAAATTGTAGTAGAAGTGCCAGCTATAGCAATAAGACAAGAAAAAGAAATTGAAGGGATAAAAATAGGCAACAAGACAGTAAAACTATCAGTTTTTCAGATGATATGATGATATACAAAGAGAACCCAAGAAAATCAACTAAAAAACTAGTTGAAACAATTAATAACTTTAACAAAGTGGCAGAATACAAAATAAACTCAAATAAATCATCACCATTTCTACATATTATCAACAAAGTAAGAAATAGAAAAAGAATTCTATTTTATAAAACCACATGCAGTATTAAAATGCTTGGGAGCATACTTGCCAAGACATATATGAGAATTACATGAACACAACAATAAACCACTTTTCATGCAAATAAAAACAGATCTAAAGAAGTTGAAAAATATTAATTGCTCATGTGTAGTCTGAGCCAATATAGTAAAAATAACAATTCTGTCTAACTTACTTACCATACCAATCAAACTACCAAAGAATTATAGATCTAGAAGAAATGATAACAAAATTCATTTGAAAAAAACAAAATGTCAAAAATATCACAGGAATACCTTTTTAAAAGTAAAGTACATTATGGTCCAGCAGTACCAGATTTAAAATTATACTACAAAGTGATAATCATTAAAATGGTGTGATATTGGTTAAGAGTGGTGGATCAGTGGAATGATTTCGGTACACAATATATGACAGTAAATGGCCCCAGTAATCTACTGTTTGATAAACCCAAAGATTTAAGTTTTTGGAGTAGGAACTGGAGAAAAAAATGAAAGAACTAGAGAGATGCCTCTAATCCCAGGTTATCAGGAAGAATGAGGAATTCCTTTAAAAAATTAAAAGTGTTCTAAAGGCAAAATAGAAGGCACGTGGGGTAAAAAGAATCCGAGGAGTTAAAATAGAATTCTAAATTGTTTCAGGAGTTTTGAGGAAAATAAAAATGGAAAATGTGATATGGAAAATGAAGGGAAGAATTAAATCATTGGAGCAACATAATCGATAAAATGTTCTTCCCACATAGCTGGTATCCAAATGTGTTTATTTTATAGTATTATTACCAAAAAAAAGCTTGAGTATTTTTCATAATTATATTTACCTATTTATAAATAAGATACCCATACTATACACTATTAACTATGTACATTATAAAGCACAAAAATGGAAATTAAAAATAAAATCAAAATGAAATATTTACAATTTCCACATGCAGCCAGGTCTCCATTAATCTAATAAATCCCTTGAAGGGATTGAATGTATTTAATTTTGTATTATTTGAAGACTAAATTATGGTAGTTCAGTTCAACAGAAATTATAGTGTGATTTTGAATAGTGTGATCATTTCTGGAGATTCATATATAGCTAAACACCAGGAAGTCAATGGCATTTATTGAGCAGGTGAGTGATATAGGCAGAACTGTGCTTCAAAAAATTGTCTCACTTTAGCTGCTGCATGGAGAACAGACTGGAGAGGGAAGAGACTCGAGACAAGAGGACAGTTTAGGGTCTATTCCAACATAGGTAATCAGCTCCATCCTGAAAATCTCAGAAAAGCAAATCTACAACAAATATGGACTATTTGCAGCTGTATTCACAATATAAAAATTCAAAAACATGGCAAAAGGTTAAAGATTCATGAAATAATATTGGACAAGTGAAATAGGTTTCCATTCAACATCTGTTGTCTCATCCCATACTGTCAGACACAATCACACACAGATGCACGTGCACGCACACACACACACACACACAAATCTCCCAGACTTGTGCTTTGGGACTGGCTATGGGATTCCTTCCTGGTTCCCTACATAATGGTGAGTTAGTCTAAATCCATCCACATCCCACAAAAGGTGGAAGACACCGCCCAACCACTCAAAGGAGAAAAAAGTTAAAGTGGAAAAGCAAAATAGAGACCTGACAGCAGCACAGAAAAGAGGAGAGAGAAAAGTTTATAAAGAAGAGGATGCTAGAAGCCCAACTGGCCTCTTCCCAAAGAATCTAAGCAGAAAACTAGTACTTTCTCCATGTACATATGGGAAAAGGCTTAAAACACTTAGGCTTGGGATTGGGAGGGTTGGGGTGGGGGGAAAATGTACAACAGAAAAACAGAAAAAGTCTATAAGTGAGAGAGAAAAAGCTGGAGAGAAGCAATTGGGAATTCAAGAAAATGATTGAAAGTTAAAAAGGTCAGGAGAAAAAGGCCAGGAATAATCTTGGCTCTGAGGCAAATAACTCCTCAGGGAGACTCATAAAAACAGAAGAAAAAATGAGCAATAATTCAACTAAAGGATATCACCTATTAAACCAGAATTATACGATGAAGGAAAGTAAATCAAACACTCTCAAAGGAAAGTAGAATTGTATAAATTCTCCAGAGATCATAAAACAATAGCAAGAAAACTCAGAATGATTTAAAAAAAACAACTCTGAAAAGGAAATAGTAAAATGAAAATAAGATGGACAAATCATAGGTCTCAATGCAAAAAGACATGCTATTAATAACAGTTATTTCAGGAGAGTTTAATATTCTTTTCTTAGAATTGAATAAATCTAACAGAAAATGAAATAAAAAAGAAATAGAACTAAAACTTCTGGAAGTTAGACATGATGGATTCATAGTGTCTTCTGAATAGTGACGTTAAAGAATCTTCCTATTTTTCAGTACCATGTGGAAAGAGAAAGAAATCATCACAGAAAAAACAGAAATGGTAATTACATCCTTTCATACCATAACACAAATAAAACTATTAAAACTAGAAATAATAATGAGATAATCTAAATGAGTATTTAATGATGACATTCTAAATAATAAGTCAAAAAACAAAACATACATAATTAATAATCTTGTGAAAGGGAATGGCAGTGATCAGACAACAGAGACGTTTTAGAAAGTAGCTAAAGGAGTCTCAAAAGAAAAAAATATATACTTCTGAAAAAAATAGTAATCATAAAAACATAATGAGAAACAGAAAGATGTCAGAAATACATGAAACATACAGGTAATTCTTTCAAAATACTAATGAAATCAGCAAGGCTTTAGCTAATTTGATATATTTTTAAAAGAGAAAAAAATTTAATTACTGAAATAAAAAAGAATAAGGTGAAATTACAGCAAAGAACAAATGAAAATAATTAGTACAACCTACTGTACACAATTATATACTACCAAAATTAAAAATACAAAAGACATGACCATCAACAAGAATACAAAATATCCAACTTAGCATAATATGAAAAGATCTTAACACAACCACAGAAATGAAATTGAAGAAATAAGAAAGGAACTCTAAGATTAATCAGCTAGCATTGGTCAAAATTTGCAGATTTCCAGGCCAGTTCTATGAAACATTTTAAAATTATTTATCTATGTAATCAAATAGACCCCAAAATAGAGAGGGCTTATAGTCTATTAACCTCTTTTTACTGGATAAGTGTAGTTCTTGACTCTAAAGCAAAAATGTATAAATCAAAAAAGAAAACTATGGCTCAGTCACTAGTAAATATTGCCACCAATAACTTAAAACTCTAAAAAGAGGAAGACTATACCAAAATCTCCAAAATCTATTCACTATAAGCAATGTGCATTCACACTAGAAATGCAAGAATAGTTCAGCATTAAGAAAAGTCAGCAAAATTAATATTTAAAAATCCAAACTACATGCATATATGTGCATATATTAATATATATTTAATATGTTCACATGTATTCATGTATGTATGTATACAGATACATACACACATACACATATATATATATATATACACAGGAAAAATAGACATTGTGATATGCCATGCCTTGTGCTGTGTTGAAGGGATAAAAAGATAAAAATTAAATAGTTTCCACCATCAAGGAGATCTCAATTTATTAGAAGAGACAATACGTATGTGCATGAGTATAAAATTAATACAAGTTTGGTGAGGAAAGATGCTAGCAATTGGAACTGGGGTCAACAAGGTAAGACTTTTTATAGAAAGTTGTCTGAATTAAGTTTTGAAGGAAGTGAAGGATCCAAAGAAATGGACTTGAGGTTGGAAGGTTTTCCATGCATACAGTATAGTCAATGCAAGGATATGAAAAAAAGAAATGGAGTGTTGGGTGTAAGAAACAATAAGGAAGTCAATTTGGCTGGATGACAGTGTATGGGAAGAGAAGTAATATAAAATTAGGCTAGAAAAATATGTTGGGGCCAAGTTACAAAGGTCAATGAAAAACAGAAGCTTATATTTTATCCAGAGGTAATAGGGAGCCATTGGAGTTTATTCAGTAGAGAAGTGAAATTTAAGCTTTAGGAAAAAACATGTTGACAACAATGTGAAAAACAGAGTCAATTGGGGAGAAACTTGAGTCAAGGAAACCAATTTGAAGACTTCTAGGTACAGCATATCCCCTGAGGAAAGGTTCAACTAGCCAACTGAACATCTCCTCTTTGCCCCAAGGTAATGCTTTCTATCTGTACCAAAACATGGTGTTTTCTGTTTCTACTTCCAAGCAAGTCTCAGAAACCTCCAGTGCAAAAACAAGCAACCCTTGCCTCCACTTCAGACTTACCACCTCTTGCTTCACTTGTCCTTTGAGGGATGAAAATTAGCACTCCCCACTCAAGGATGAACCTTCTTATGGTCATGCCCTTCATATCCCAGTGAATCTGAAATCCTGTAAACGATCATTCAAATTTCATCCTCACCCTCGACTGCCCAATTCCCCATCACCATTCTCCTTAACCCGTCCACCCCAAAGTTTTATTGTAATTCCACCCAGTCCTTCCACTTTGTCCTCTGGAATGCCTGTTCCATAGGAAACGAAATTACCTTCATCTTATTTTTTTCCCTGTCACACCCTTTCCATCTGTAGTCTCTTAATTCTTTCTCCTGTTGATGGAGCTTCCTTGCCCATGCTTTCCATTACTGGGTGCACATTCACTCATTCCCCTCAGCTTGAGGTTGGGGGAAACGAAATCCTCCTTTCTCCCCATTGCCACTTCCAGGTTCTCTGCCTTCCTCCTTCACTCAGTAACCTCACTTCCTTGGATGATTATGTTACTCATAAATATTCACATAGACTCTCTGTGCCCAATCTGTGGTAGAGCATTCTGAGCTCTTACTGGTCTGATCAGCCACAGTCATACACATTGAAACTTCACTTTATCATGGAGATGTCATTTTGGTGCCTTTGAGAACAAATAAATGCTATTCATACCTACTAACCAATCAGAATCTTAGTAGTTGCTATCTATAGTTGCCAATTCACTCCCTGTTCTTCCTCAATGAGTTCAATACAAGGCTTACAATTTTTCTCTCCTTCATAAACTCTTTGCCCTCACACTAGGTCACTTCAATATACATATTTATTCTCCCTCAAAAACTCTAACCACTCAGTTCCTCAACTTACTCACCTTTTATGAGCTCCTCCTCTACCCCCACCTCAGCCACACACAAAGTCATGACCGTAATCTTGCCTTAGTCCACAAATGTACTACCTCTATGTTCAGGAGTTCTGAAATCTCCTTATCCAATCATACTCTATTGACTCTTCACTTATTCCTTCCTTTATAAAAACCTTACTCTTCTTCCATGTCATGACCTCTTGAACTTCTCTTTCCCCATCTTGAACCCTTGGTGAACTAATTCAACTCTACACTGTGTTCCTCTCTTGACTCCTTAGCCCCATTATATCACTGATTTCACCAAGCCAAGTCTCTGCCTTGGATCATTTCCTTCTCTTTATTCGTATAGGAGTGGAGTATTCAGGAGTGTTCAGCATATGCTGTTGGACAGAGATGAAGAAAATCATCCAAATTGTGACTGAACTTGCTACAAATTTATCTTACACTGTTGCCAGACAGTCTACTCTATACTAGAGATATAATAAGCGTGTGTTCGTCCTTCGTTGCTGAAGAAGATCATGCCATCAGAGAATTAATGACATGACTTGCACTTAAATTTGTTTTGAGGGAGGGAGGGCGGTGCTGGTCACCAGCCTCACTTCTCCTCCAGAGCTATCTGAATCCAGTGACCAGATATTCATCAGAATGACTGGAGATGCCCCAGGATGAGGCAATTGGGGTTAAGTGACTTGCCAAGGTCACACAGCTAGTGAGTGTCAAGTGTCTGAGGTGAGATTTGAACTCAGGTCCTCCTGACTCCTGCACTGGTGGTCTATCCACTGTACCACCTGGCTGCCCCCAGAGATACAGTAAATACTACTCTCATGAATCTATGACTCCACTCTCTATAGTGACTTTTCCAACCCTTTTCATCCCTCTTGAGACCTTTCAAACTTTTTCACTTGGTGATCTCATCAGCTCCCATGGATTTCATTACCAACTCTATGTTGAAGATTCTCAAACCTACCTTTCTTGCCACAAACTCTCTACTGGCTTCCAATCTTCAATCTATAACTGCCTAGCAGACATTTTGAAGTGAATGTCCAGTAGACATCATGAACTCAAAATACCCAAAACAGAACTTGCTATCTTTCCCCTTAAACTCTTAGCCCACCAGGTTCCCTATTACTGGAGAGAGCAACGCCATCCTCACCCATCCTCCCTCAGGCTCACAACCTAGGAGTCATGCTGGATTCTTCACTATCTCTTTAATCTATTGATAAAGCTATTGATTCAACTCTCAAGTATTCTCTCTTCTGTTTTCTACATAACTCTAGGGAAGGCCCTCATCTCCTCACACCCAGACTATAACCTGCTGATGGGTTTGCCTGCCACGATTCTCTCCCACTCTATCTCCTCTCTTTGGTCACTGCAACGATTTTTCCAAAGTACAAATATGGTCATGTTACACCCCTACTCAACAAAAAACAATGCACGAACAAAGATAAGACGAGAGGAAGTGGGAGTATGAAAGCATAAATATTGGCAAGGACATCAACTATCTCTAACTGCAAACATAATGGTTTACTTAGAAAAGTCCCGAAAATTATCAAACAAACTAAATGAGATAATGAGTCTTCATTCAAAGAGCAATATGTGAAGTAAATCCACAAAATGATCAAAATTTCTTTATAGAAATAACAAAAAAAAGCAATGATAGAAAAAAGCTATTCCATTCTAAATATCACATAAGACATAAAGTAGGTAAGAGTAAATTAATCAAATTATATTCAAGAGTTATAAAAAACCAATTATATTTTTTTAGAAATAAATGTAGCTAAATAATTAACAGGATATTACTCTTGATGGTTGAATCAATGTTGTTATGGTGTTAAGAATAACAATGCTCCCTAAATTAATTTACAGATTTATCTCTCTATCACACAAAGTACTAAGAGGTTCCTCTATAGTGCTTGACCAAAATAATAATAATTTCTAGGGGAAAAGCTTTAAAAATCACAATGGAAGTAATGAAAACGTTATAAGGAAAGAAGGATATCACTTTCAAATGTCAAATTATTTTTTTAAAAGCAGTGGTTATCAAAACTATTTGATGATAATTAAAAATTTTTAAGTATTATCACTGGAATAGACTAGATAATCTATAATTTTAAAATGTTATAATTCAACAACCCTGTGTTTGATAAACCTAAAAATTATGAAATTCTTGAGGAAGGATTTCTAATTCGATAAGAGGTACTTGGAAAACTAGAAAGAAGTTTGTAAAAAAACAAAATAAGGTTAGACCAAAATCTTACATCATTTACCATAAGTTCCAAATAGTTACTCAACTTGGATAGAGATAATATTATTAAACAAATTGGAGCAAATTATATTGCAGTATCTTTCAAAATCATATTGAGTGACAGAATTCCTAAGCAAACAAGGATAAAGAAGATTAAAAAAGAAAAATCAGACAATTTTGATTACATCAAATTGAAAAGTTTGCAGAAACAAAAAATTATGCACCTGGAATAAGAAGGGACAGTACTGAATGAAAAAAAAAATTGTAAAAATAATTCTGACAAAAGTCCTATATGCAAATTATATAGGGAATTTTTGCAAATATAAAAGACCAAGAGACATTCTCCAATGTCAAATGATATCAATAAACAGTGCTCAGAAGATTGTTTTAAATCACTAGTCAGATAAATACAAATTTTCAACATCTAATGATAAAAGATGGAAATAGTCAATGTTGGAAGACTTGGAAAAAAAGTCAAAATTCTAAATAATTTTTGGTGGAGCTGTGAATTAGGTTAATCATTTTAAATAGCAATTTAAAATTGTGCAAGAAGAAACTGTCCATACCTTTTGATTCAGTAATCTCTTTTTTAGTCATTTTTGCAGTCATGTGCAACTCTTTGTGAGACCGTGTGGGGTTTTCTTGACAAATATACTGGAGTGCTTTACCATCTCCTTCTGTAGCTCATTTTACAGATGAGAAAACTGAGGTAAACAGAGTGAAGTGAATTGCTCACTGTCTTATAGCTAGTAAGTGTCTGAACCCCAGATTTGAACTGATGTTTTCCTGATTCCAGGCCCAGTGCTGTATCCACTCTGCCATCTAGTTGCCACTTCAGCGATCCTACTATTATGCATATAATCCAAGAAAGTCAGAGACAGAAAACAAAATCTATGTTACGTCAAAACAATTATTGCGTCACATCTTGTGGCAAAAAATTAAAAACTAAGTCAGTGACCATCAATTGTTAAAATGCCTAAGCAAATCATAGTACATGCAAGAAATTCAATATCAATCTATACTTTTATAATTTATCTATATATGAAGAAAAGATGAATACAAAGGATTCAGAGAAACATGAGCAGACATATGAGGCAGAGTGAAGTACACATAATTAATAAAATACCCTTCATTGATGTACAGTGAAATGATTATCAGGGGCAAAATAACATACAAAATTATCACAATCATGACAAGGAAAGAAAAATAAACCAAACCAGAACATTATATATTTAAAATTATGAACTTTGGTCAGAGAGAAGAGATAAGAAAGCACATCTTCCTATCTTGAAAGAACTGGGGTATGGATATCCATTGTTAAATATGCTGTCAAAGGTAGTTGACATATTGAGTAGGTTATGCTGCACCACTTTTATCATTATTTAATCTAGTAAGAGAGGCTCACTTGGTGGAAGAGAAGGAGAGGCTTATTCAGTAATAAATGTGTATAAAAATAAATCCATTAATAATTATTTTAAATCTTATTTGTTTTGGCCAAAATGTATAACCTGTTAAGAGTTTGCCGGATACTGACCCCACTAGCCAGTGTTTAACTGTTGCTCCTAGCCTTTATTCATCAGCAATTATAAAATGATACCAACTATCATTTCATCTAAATCACTGCTGAACTTGTCAAACAGTCTAGGGTCCACCTTACTTCTACTCCCTGGCATTAGCTCTTAAGCATAAGGCTACATTCTCCTTTTTGCAAACACAGTTTTCACCAGAAGAGAAAGATGCTTTTCTTTTCCCTCTACTTTTTCTAACTCTCAAGACATTCTTACTGCACCTCTTCCTCCAGTATTCCAGCCAGTAGTCATAAAAATATTTTCTCCTAAGTCTTCCAAACCTTATAGCCAGAATTTCACAATGTAGCACTTCATTATACACCGTCTTCTTTTCTTCTCAATATTCCATGCATTAATCTTATCACAGTTATTATATTATTTTCATAATCTCCTGACAAAAGGAACCTTATGTCACTTCCATGAGCACAAAGTTGGCTGTCATCTTTTCTCTTCCTCTTCATATTCAAAATTTAGAGTGAAAAGTTTACTGCTCCTGACGTCTCATGTCCTTGTCACCTTCTCTCTCTTTAATCCGTTGCAATCTTGTTTCCTTTGTGCAACTTATGAAACCGTTCTCTTAAAAGTTACCCATGACCTTGAAACAGAAAATTCAATGGCATTTCCCCAGACTTGATAATGTCTGGTTCATGCATCTTTTGACATTATTGACCATTGCCTCTATCTAGGTATGCTTTCCCTTCTTTGCCTCATAAACATCCCATTCTCCTTCTTCTACCTCTTTAACCAACCGTTTCTCCTCTTTTTACTTCATGGGCTCCCTTTCTTCTTGAATCACTAATTTTGTGTTCTCTGTGGTTATCTCTTTGGCCCTCTATTTACACCATACTCCCTTTCATGGCAATTCCCTTGACTTTCATCTCTTCCTAGATATTCTGTTCTCAGCATGTTTAAAACCAAACATATCCTTCTTCAACCTATTCTTTTTTCTGCCATCATTATTTCTGTCATTTACCATTTTTGTAATGAAAACCTTGCTGTTATCTTCAGTCTTTCTTTAATTCTCAACTTTCATATCACTTTCCAAATTGTCAGTTCTTCATTTCTAAGTCTTTCATGTCTATCCCTCCCCTTTATTTCCATTGACATCACCTGAGGCCATGTCTTCATCACTCTCTATAAAAAACTATTCTCATCAATCATCTTTTTGTTGTACTCTACTTAAAATTTTCCTCGACTCTCTATTGTCTACCAAGTAGAGTTCAAAATTGTTTGCCTAGTATTTTAGGTTCTACACCATTTGAATACATATTACCTCTTCAATTTTATCTCATTCTTTTCCTCATGTATTCTTAGTTGTGTCTAAATGTAATGACTTGCTATCTCTCATTCACATACCCGACATTTCTAATACCATATCTTTCCCCAGACAATTATCTATGCTTCAGTGACATCTCCCTATTATCCCAGTCATGTATTATTTTCGTGTGTGTGTGTGTGTGTGTGTGTGTATGTGTGATTATCCCTCAGTTAAGACATAAGCACCATAGAGGTAGAGACCTTGTTTCTTACCTAAAATTTGTGTCTCCTCTGGTGTCTAACATACTACTCTCCGGATAGCAGATGTTTATAAGTAGTTGCTGAATTCATTAATTACTTGCAAAATAATTGCTAGTAAAAATAATCCATTAGTAGCAATCAATTTGCAAGTAATTATTCAATCAGTAAGTATTATTCTTGCAATCCATTATTGTTTAGTAGAAAGCACTCTGGACTTTCATTTGGATTAGCCCTGTATTTCAGTTTGGATTCAGTAACTTACTAGCTTATAGTAATGAACTAGTTCTTGAACCTCTCTAAACCTTGGTTTTTCTTAAATGTTAAAAAATAATGCTAGTAGTGCCTACCTTACAGTACCATTATGAGAATCAAGTGATAAAATATATGTAAAGTGATTTATGAGCCTTAACGTGCTACAGCAATGTCAGCTGTTATCATTCTCCATGTAAAAAGAGTCCATCTCAGAAATAGAGGATCTTTCCCAAACAGCTATCAATAGGTCATTGTCAAAAGGTCATAGAGATTGTTGGAACTGTAAGTTACCTTGGAGATTATCTAGTTGAACCTCCTCATTTTATAAATGAGGAACTTAAAGGACAGAACGATGAAGTGATTGGGTCAAGTTTTCATAGATAGTAAAGAGCAGCACCAGGATTGGAAGCCAGATCTTCCAATTTCAAATTTGATATTTTATTTTTGATTCATTTCCCCTCAAAATGGAAATATTTCATCAAACCTATCATGTTTTCCCACCTTTTATTCAAAACTGACTATACATTTTTAAGTGAGTAAAATCATACCTAGAAGGAATAGTAGAGGTCATCTGTTTCATGGCCCTCATTTTACAGATGAGGAAAATTAGTCCAAGAGAAGCTATATGACAAATGGTAGGCATTTAGCAAATATTTAGTTATTTCCTGGTAAGAAGTATTGTATGGGATAGTTAGTTGACAGGAGATAGAATGCCTAGTCTGGAGTCAAGGAAGACTCATCTTTCTGAGCTCAAATGTGACCTCAGATACTTATTAGCTGTGTGACCCTGGGGAAGTCACTTAGTTTTATTTATCTCAGTTTCCTCAGCTGTAAAATGAATTGAAGAAGGAAATCACAAACCACTCCAGTATCTTTTCCAAGAAAACCCCATATAGAGTCATGAAGGGTCAGATATAACTGAAAAAATGACTGAAAAATAACAGTAAAGCATTGTATTTTTTTAAAGCATTTTCTCATCTATGATCCTATTTCACATCATTACAGAACTTTAGATCTGGAATACTGCTTAGATGCCATCTAGTTTCCTCTAGAATATCTTCCTTAAGAAAATCTCTCTTTGCTAGGTGTTTAGAATGTAAAGACAAAAGAAAACAAAACAAACATAAACATATCTTGCCTCAAAGAACTTACATTATTTTTAATGAGGGAAGCCATGTATGATTACATATATATTTAAAAGGTAATTTAAATATATATGTAAAGAGCAAGGAGAGTAAAAAACAACTGGGGGAAATAGAAAGGTTTCCCCTAGACAATGGCAGATGGCTCTTGAAGGAAACTAAGTGTGATTCTAAGGGGTGGGGATAAAGTAAGGAGAGAGCATTTTCCACAGAGATGTGAGTTATAATGTTTTATGTGAGTGACTTCAGATAAGCCAGTTTGGCTGAAATGCAGAATGCTTGCTTGGAGTAGGGTAATGTGCAACATTCCTGGAAATCTTGGCTGCAGCCAGATTGTTCATGTTATGATGAGAGGTTCGCTTTCAACACAAAGTAGTACCCCAGCTCCATCTTATCTTCTCTAGGCTAGATTTTCCTGATTCCTTCACCAATTCATAATATGGAATGACTAATTCAATGCCTTTGCCATCCAGGTTGCCCAACCCTACCTTTGCATGCATTAAATTGATCTTTAATAGAAAGATTTTAGGAAAATATGTGGCAAATATATTATTTCTGCTTTCTAGAAATGACTTGATCAGTATCACTCAACTGTTTAGTGACGCTGCTAAAACTATGACTCTCAGTTTCGTCCTCTTTCCACACATCGTCTTCTAACCCTACCTCCAATTTACAGAGGTAGGTCTGGTACACGTGCTTCAAAGCCCCCGTCATTTAAAGTCAAAAGAATAAGAATTTGTTTCTAAGCAGTCTCTCCACTTCTCTACAATTAAGCCATCAGCCCAGCCCATGCAAACAAAACTTCGTCTTTTTAATTAGTGTCTTGAATACGATTGAATGGTTCATTATTCTTTGCCAGATCAAGCTGAGAACATTATTAAAGTCTGAAGAAATAATGATCATCATGACGGGGAAACATGGGGCAACAAGGAAAGGAAAGATTTTTCCTCCCAGCCCCTGACTAAGAGAGTGGTCCAGGGTAGGAGCTCATCAACAAAAGCACAGAGAGTGACAGAAGGAGGCCAGAGACAGCTCCCCCCACTGTGGTTTTAAGAACTGTCAAACTGGAAAGAAAAGACTGCAGCAATGATTGCTTGCATGTGTCTCATTTCACCTATTCCACAGGATTGGTATGAGGACTAAATGAAATAATATACGAAATATATGTGGAAAAATACTGTGTAAATGTTAATTTTTATTATCATTATTAATCATCAACATCATTAGTCCCAGCAACCCAGTACCTGGATAGTACAAGAGTTATTGTTCTCATTTACAAAGAAGGAAACTGTATCTCAAAGATATGAAATGACTTATCCAAGGATATGTAGAGAGAAAGTAGTCGACCTTAGACTTGAACTCAAATCTTCAGACTCATTTCAGTTCATCAAACATTTATTAAGCACTTAGGATATATTGAGGCAATACAGTAGTCTCCAAGCATCTATAAATAGGCACAGAAGACTCTGAAAGAGCTAACTCTAAGTCCAAAACCCTTCCTAATATAATGAATGACCTGCATCTTCCTGATTGATATTTGAATCTCTTTTTAGCTTTCTTTTCTGTAGGTTTAAGAAAGGAGCAGCCTCATCAGCCCTGGAGTCAGGAGGACCTGACTTCAAATCTGACCTAGCTCTGAAACCCTGAACAAGTCACTTGATCCTGTTTGCCCAGTTGCACACATTAAGTCACTGTCATCTGCTACCCACTTATTATGACTGGGCTAATTGAGAACAGATCTGCTGATAGAGAATGAATAGAACTTGAGTGTACTGCCTGATGGACACACCAGAGGCAAATTTCACCTACTTCCCAGTTCTCCCAAGGACCAACACTGGTTAGGGGCTGATTAATCAGGTTCTTTTTGTAGCGTCACAGAATCCTGGAGCTTCATTGCTGAAAGGCACCTTAGAACCTGGTATGAGAACACAGAATGTTAAAATCAGAAGAGATTTTTGGAATGTAGAATGTTGGAAACACAAAAGGTCTTGAAACATCGAATATTGCAAAATAGAACCTAGGATGTGAGAGCTGACCCTAGGAGTTGTTTTTCAGTTGTGTACAATTCTTTGTGATCGCAGTTGGGGTTTTCTTGGCAAAGATATCAGAGTAGTTTGCTATTTCCTTCTCCAGATCATTTTACAGATAATGAAACTGAGACAAACAGGGTTAAGTAACTGGCCCAGGGTCACATATCTAGTAAGTGTCCAAGACTGGATTTGAACTCAAACATTCCTGACTCCTGGTCTGGTACT
Organism: Bettongia penicillata ogilbyi; assembly: GCA_023548195.1. Classification (NCBI taxonomy): domain Eukaryota; kingdom Metazoa; phylum Chordata; class Mammalia; order Diprotodontia; family Potoroidae; genus Bettongia; species Bettongia penicillata. The sequence goes on from JAJHZJ010000426.1 coordinate 64,491, forward strand.
CTATCCACTGTACCACCTAGCTGCCCTTCAGAATTAGATATACATAGAATAATTTTGGAAGGAAAGATGCAACATCTAATAGATAAGAAAAGAAGGTAGACTTCCTGCAGAAGTTAGCACTTGAGTTAAACTTGAAAGAAACTAGAAAGAGCTGGATGAGAGGAAGTTACATTTTCAAGAGATGGCAGACAGCCTCTGAAACAACACAGAGGCAGGAAGAAGGAACACCAAGTTGAGATCATTACATGCAACACTTATACACTACTTTAAGTTTTGCAAAGCACTTTACATGTTATCTCTTTGGATCTTCACAAAAACTCTGTAAAGTAAGTGCTATTATGATCCCTATTTTACAGATGAGGAAACTGAGATAAGCAATATTTAAGAGAATTACCCCAGGGTTACACAGCTAGTAAGTGTCAGGCTGAATTTGAACTCAGGTCTTCCTGACTCGAGAACCTTTGCTCTATCCACTGAACCACCTGGTTCCTCCGTAGACTGCATGAAGGTTAGGAATATTAAACAAATTTTGAAAGGTAGGCTGCAGTTAGATTGTAAAGGACTCTTCTGTGACCCAGGGAAGTCCCTTAATCTACCTTATATTCAATTTTCTCATTTATAAAATCTCTAAAGTCACTATTTGAATTTCATCCTAGAGACAATAGGAAGTCATTGAAAATTTATTAGAAGAAATCACAAGGTGCACGATCATCCATCTGAGAGCCAGAGGAGCCCTTAAACTTCATCTAGTCCATCTCTCTCATTCTGAGAGACTGGAAAAGTGGGGTCAGAGCTTAAGTGACTTTCCCCAAGGTCACCTAAGGAGCCAGCTACAGAGTAATGTTTCTAACCCTGCTTTCTTGACTCTAAGCCCTGCCCTTTTACCATTGCTGTATGCTAAAAATTACATGGTCAGACCTGGGAATTAGGAAGATGATTTTGGCAGCTTTGGGGAGGATGAGGAAAAGACTGGAATACAGACATCCAATTCAGAAGGTTTTGTGACAAAGATGATGAGGTCCATGCCCATAACTGACCCTAACATTACATCACTAACAAAATCTCTTAACTGCACCAGGGATGATAAAGGTAGGAAAAGGCAAAGTCCAAATTTTTTTGCTTTATCTGATGAAGCTCAGTTGCTTGCTTGATGGGGGAATCATATACTTCATCTTCAGTCTTCATCACTAACGATGGTGGTTCTGAAAACTGAGCTTGAAGCCTGAGGAAACCCACTATTTGGTCATTGTAGACACTTAGTAACTGTTTGTTCAATTAAAGTGAATTGAAGTGCAAGAAGACATGAATTCTAATCATTTTCTGTTCTAGTTTATAACCTTAAGCAACCATTTTAAACATTTGGTACCTTAGTTTCCCCATTTGTAAATTGAGGGGATTTGACTAGGTGATCCTGGAGGTCCCTTATACCCTCTAACACTTTATTTTGCTGTGAGCTTGGTGACAATGTGAAGATGGATGGGGACTGAGCTGGGAAGAGGAAGGAAATAAATCAATTAGAAAGCTATTATTGCTGGACACTTCCACACAAATGAGCCTCAAGGAATTTCAAGGACCATCAGAGACGGGGACAGGGTGGAGACAGGCAAGGAAACGTTCGGTGCCCCTCAAATCATATAACACAAGTGTCATTGAAAATGCATATCACAAAGTCACCATGGTACAGTGGAAAGAGCACTAGCCTTTAAGTCAAGCCTGGGGTCTGAATCCTGTTTAAGGCACCATGAGCTACTATTATGTGTATGTAGGGCTAAGTCTGCCTTACCATTCTGGGGCAAGATTAGACACTGTCAGAGGAAGGCCATTCACTGACTTCATTTCTCACCAGTGTAACTTCTTATGGCTCCTGGGTTTCCCTTCATATAGTCATCTGAGGTGGTAATTCCCAATGGAACAATACTTAATTGGGGGTGTTGAGGAAGGAAGCACAGGACAGACAGTTTATCTAAACCACAAAAGAAATTCCCAGTAATTTTTTAAAACTACTCCCAACTTTTGGGGGTCTGAGACGGTCTCATAGAATTCATTCAAATTTTTGATATTCAGTTCAATTACTACTTTTGAACAAGGCTTTTTTCTGATAAAAAATAATAATAGTAGCTAGCATATATATGGCATGTATACATATATGTGTATGTGTGTACATATGTGTGTGTGCATATATACATATATGTGTATATATATACATATATACATGTATATATATGTGTGTGTGTATATATATACATATATATATATACATATATATACAAAGCATTTTATGCTTTGAAAAGGATTTTACAAGAATACTACAATAGTTCCCATTTAACAGATGAGGAAACTCAGGCAGACAAAGGTTCAGTGATGCCCAAGTCCACACAGCTAAGAAGTGTCTGAGACTGAATTTGAACTTAAGTTTTTCTGACTCCAAATCTAGGACTCTATCCACTGTACCACCTAGCCGCCAGTGTCTCCTCCCACTTAGTCATCTCCTCCCACAGTTATTTTGATATGTTGTAATATATGATATATCTATATATTTTACATATCTTGTATTATTGATGTAATAAACTTATATTTAGTAGTTCTAAAGAAACATGAGATGCTCCACTCCAAATATTCATATGGACTATTTTTACCTGATCTGTGATAGAGCTGTCTGAGCTTGTATTGAACTGCTCAACTGCAATTGCACGCGCTGTACTTTATATCCACCACAGTGATATCATTTTGGACAGTAGTTGTCCTTCTTTCTCAAAGAGCACCAAAATGATATGACTATGTTGAAGTCAAAGTACAGTGTGTCCAATTGTGACTGATCAGTTCAATACAAGCTCAGAAAGCTCTATCACATAGTGGAAACACACACATATACAGATATAGACATATACGTGTATATACATACATGCATACATGTGCATACATACATGTACATGTGTGCGTGCACATATGCATACATACAAATATATAATCTTTAGGTATCTGAACTGGGAATGGAATTGGGGAGCCTCAATCTGCTTTAGATTTGGGCAACCCCAGAGCAATGAAAAATGGGGACAGCTGGTAAAAGACAAGGAAGACTGTATACAGTAATTATATAATTTTATGGTCTATTCATTTACCTCAGTGCGTGCATGGCTTTGTCTTTCTCAAAAAAAAATAATCTATTTGAGGAAAAATATAGGTAGATATACAGATAGATACACACATATATACACATATATGTAAGTATGCATATGTGTGTATATATACATGCATAAACACACATATATTATATATATTCAGGTATATATATTATATATATTCAGGTATCTATACAGTTATGTGTGTACATACATATATAAATGCATGTGTGTGTTTGTGTATATGTATATGTGCATACGTGTATACATATATACATTATGTGTGTATGTATATATGTAAAGTCACCCCTTTGGAGACGTGACATGGAAGGCCTCTCTTTCTCAGATCACTTCAGAACAAGCACAGACTTTGTTTCCTGTCTTCCATAAGGATATTAAATTGGCTGGTGAATTAGAGCTCCATGGACACTCTAAAGGGGCGATCCTTACCCGTTCAGGTCTCTTCTCTACCTTAAAGTATAAAAGCGGGTTTTGAAGCTCTAGAAGGTATACATAGGGTGCCTATCCTGACATCAGCCCCAGTTCTCAAAGCATATACACTCCTGTCTGAGTAGGAACCACCTTCAGTTTGTGTCTTCACACTCTGTTGCAATGGGACTAGTTAAATCTCAGACGACACCTGTGCTCCCCTTCTAAGTACGTGAACCGTGGATATTGGTTTCTGGAGCCATTGCTTCAGCAACAGAGACTGCGGTAGAAGTAACAACAGACCATCAAGAGAGAATTACCTAGAGAAAGAAATCACCTGAACTCAAAGACCCTGCTGCTAAGCATTGAGCAGACTATACTCAGTAGAGGTAAACATGAAATAGCTAATGAGCAATCTTGTTGTAAATGTCTCAGTGAGGCTTGCCTATTAACTGCTCAACTGACTATAATATTCAATAATTTTTCATTGTTTAGCATTCCCCTTTCTGTGTATCTGAATGTTTCATATTCATGCATGTTCCAAATATTCATATTTCTTGTCCAAGTACTACTTTTACTTCCTCTCCACTGTCTCCCCTGCTGAGGAGGACCCCTTGAACTAGAGCCCAAAATAGAATTGATCCTTAAGAATCTAAAGTGGGAATGGAACTGGGATCCTGGGAGCCTCAGCCTGCTGTGGATTCAAGCAACCCCAGAACAATGAAACTTGGGGAAAATGGGGACAGTGGTAAAAGACAAGGAAGTCTGTATACAGTAATTATATAGTTTATTCACTTACTTCTATGTGTACATGATTTTGTCTTCCTCCAAAAATAAAATGATCTTCTTGAGGAAAAACATGTCCTCATATCCCTAGTTCCTAGCATATCTCGAGTACGGTGCCTTGAACTTAGTATACATGTGATAAATGCTTGTTGAAAGAATGAATGAATTTCTTGCCATTTGGTCTGATTTAATGTTTCCCATCCTATACCCAAAGTGCCACAGGGGTTGTACAGTTCAATTGCAAGATGTTGCCAAACACTAACCTCCCATGCAGATTCTGCTCTTGTTTTGTAAGTACTGAAGTATACACTGAAAGACAATTATACAAAATGGTTTAAACATAAGCTTACTGAGGTTTTCCTTTTCTCTTTTAAATGATGGAAGTCATTCACATTTATATAGCACTTTAAGGTTCAGAAAATGCTTTTCTTTATAATAATTGTGTGAAGTATAAATATCATTATCTCAGTTTTTCAAATGAAGAACTTCAGATGCAAAAATATTAAATGCATGGTCCCGCAGCCGGTGAGTGTTAAACCCAGAAGCCAAATTCCTGGATCTCTCTCTCTCTCTCTCTCTCTCTCTCTCTGTCTCTCTGTCTCTGTCTCTGTCTCTCTCTCTCTCTCTCTCTCTCTCTCTCTCTCTCTCTCTTTGTTCCTGTCTCTTTCTCATTGTCTCTCTCTGTCTCTTAATACCTCTGTCTGTCTCTGTCTCTGTGTCTCTCTCTGTCTCTGTGTCTCTGTCTCTCTATATCTATCTCTTTCTGTCTCTCTCTCTGTATCTCTCTCTCTCCCTCTCTCCTTTCCCCCATGTCCAATCTATTGCCAAGTCCTGTCACTTTCACCTGCACAATATCTCTTGTATTAATCCCTTCTCTCTATTCACTTGCCTGTCATTGTCATAAGCCCTTACCACTTAATACCCAAACTATTAAAATAACCTTCTGCTTGGTCTCCCTACCTTAAGTTTCTCCTGTCTCCAATCCACAAGCCACTCAGCTGCCAAAATGGTTTTCTTGATCTAAAATCATTTAAATTTTAATTATATAAATTAAAATTAAGATGAAGTGCAGGTCAGACTATGCTACCACTCAATAATCTCCAGTAGCTACCTATTACAATATTCGAGTTGAAGTGAACTGAATTGTAACTCCAGATGCAATGTTCTTTTCAGTAAACATGCTGCTTCTCTTTATACACTTTTCATTTGAATAAATATCATTTATTCATGTTCATTGTAACCATCTTTGTGTCTTTATTGGTAAGAAAGCAATGAAACAAATATAGACTGAAGGTGCAATTATAAACTGCATGCAGTTTTTCTACGAGCCATATTTGGGAGGAAAAAAGTTACTATCATTGTTCTTTCATAATGAAGTGAATTAAAATTAACTGCAGGATATATCTTGTAAAAGCTGCAAATTTCCTATAGGAATCAGAATCATATAATTTTAGAGATAAAAGTAATCTCAGAAATCGCCCAGCCCAACAAACTTCCTGCCTTATGTAAGAATCCCTTCTATTATATCCTGGAAATACACACACACACACACACACACACACATGCATACATACATATAAAGTTATACATATATACATACACATATATGAGTGTATAATTGTATTTATACATATATAAACACACATATATTTATATGTCTATTTTTGAACTGCTTGTTGAACATTTCTAGTGATGGAGAATCTCAATAGGTATCTATTGAGATTATTATTAGTAAATCTTAGTAATTATTAGTAGATTAGTAGATATTAGTAATTCATTATTAGTAGATCTATCACAATCTCATTATTAATGAATTTTTTGCCCTTATATTGAGCCAAAATGTTACTTTCTCCATTCTTAGTTTTTAACTCTAGAACTGAACATCATAAATCTAATCTTTCTTCCAGATAAGTTTTACCTGGGAATTCAAGGCACCAGGCATTTCGAATTTCCTACTGTGTATCTAATATTGTCCTGTGTTATATATGTGTGTCAGGAGAGTAGTGGACTATTGGAAAATAACATTGCCCAAGATAGGGAACCTCTGATCTCCAAGAAGATCATAGGAGGCTTCAAGATGTAAAGTAATTAACCAGTCCTAAGTGGTAGAGCTAAAATTCAAACTGAGGTCCTATGACTCCAAATCCATCATTCTTTGCACAGTACAGCAAGCAAGTTAGAACTACACAATGACTACCCAGAATTCCTCCTAATACTTCTATTTCTTTTTGAATAATTGGCTTCTGCCTTGCAAGATTATTTCACAAACAATGCCAAGGGGGCCAGAAGCTCTAGAAGATACTTGATTTTCTGCAGACAAGAAATACTGATTATCCTAGAAAGTGTAAGGTGAATTCAAAAGTTAAAACAGGATATAACAGGTGTCTTTCCTTTTCCTTTTCCTTTTTTTTTTCATTTGGGATAAGGAGGCAGCCCAGATCTGAGAATAAAGGAGCTATGTTGTAAATGAGCGAACATCGGATAAATTAGACTGTTTTCCAAGAGTAAGGACCAATAAATACTCCATGACACACAATTGATTTCTCAAAATGAGCCCCATTCCTCATTGATAGAAGGAGTTGATGGGTCTATTGGCACTCCACAGGAACTGCTCTCCACTGTCTGTTTCCTCTCCCAGTCTCCTTTTGCTACAAATAGACATAGCATCTCTGCCTGCCTTCTCCACACCTGGCTCTGGGAACTAATCCTCACTGAGGCATTTATGATGCAATTAATCTTGCAAAGTAAATCTGTATTTAATTTCATTCATGTGTCTAGGAGGTACAGGAGATGGAGCAGCTTTTATTAATTTCATTTGATAGATAAAGAAACTAAGGTATGGATAAACAAAGGACTTGCCCAAGACCACACAGAAGCAGTTTATTGCTGAGATGATTAGATGCCAGTTACCAAATCCTAGTTCTTTGTTCTTTCCATGGGATCACTCACATTTGGAACTCAAGATTCCAAAAGAAACTCTGGAGGTGATCAAAATCAATCCACACCTGAATTCAAATCTTTGGTTTTTCAACTACTTACTATGAGCCAAACACTGTGCTAAATGCTACAGATAAAGATACAAAAACAAAGACAGTACTTGACTTCGAGAAACTTATATTCTAATGTGGGAGACAATATGCGTAGAGGATTAGGGGGCCAAAGAAGGGAACTTTTGTCTGGAAAGTTATAGAAATGGTAAATGGGACAATAGGATAATAATCTAATATACCCCATCTGGGTACAATGGTAGAGTTGAATTGCTCATAATTACAGAACTGAATGGGGGGGGGAATGGAAGAATAGGGAGGAATATGAAGTGAGAGATAAAAGCAGGGCAACTGAGTAACAACCAATCAAAACAGCTGGATTTTAGGGTAGGAGTTCCTATAAGGACGAAAGTGGAGATCATGGTTTCTGATACAGGTGGCAAGGCAATTGACAAGGATTCCATTTGTTTCCAATAAGTGGCCTCTTATCTTCTTCAACTCAACAATTATTAAGTACCACCCTGGGAACCAGGTGCTGGGCTCAGTATGGACAATACAAAGAAAAAAATCAAACAATATCTACCCTGTAGGAGTTTGCATTCCACTGGTAGGGTGGTAAAAGAAATGTAACATATACAGAGATAAACATAATACAAGGTGTATGGACAAGGGATTAAGGTAAAGTACACTAGGAATATCTGATGAGCTCAAAGAATTATTGGATGATGATGGTGATAATAATATGAATAAATCAAGCATTTATTAAGTGCTTACTATATGCAAGGCATTGGCTAAGCATTAGGAGTTACATATAGGAAAAAGAAGATGATCTCTGTTCTCAGAAGCTCTTGTTCTAATAAGGGGGATAATATATCTATGGAAGATTTCCACTACAAGCAAGGTAGAAATTTCTCATGGTCCCAAGGGTGTAGTAGCAAAACAGATGGTAATGCCTCTTCTTCATGCCATTTTCACTGATAAATTCATATCAGTATGATGCTAGTTCACCTGACAGTGCCAAGGATTTTGCTAGCAAGAACTTTCTTTCCTGAGTCTTCAGCAGCTTGACAAAAAGACTATTTTATGGAGAACTCACACAGGGCAAGTATTCACATGGTGGTCAGAAGAAGCAATAGAAGGATACTCTCAAGGTCTCTCTTAAGAAGTTTGGAATTCATTGTGTGATGTGGGAGATACTGGCACAGGACCACCCAGTATGGCGTGCCCACATCAGAAAAAGTGCTGTGCTCTATAAGCAAAGCAGAATTGAACAGCTCAAAGGAAATGTAGGATGCACAAATTTAGAGTATCCATCCCAAACATTCACACAGAGTATTTGTGCCAGATCTGTGATAGAACATTCCAAGCTCATATTCATCTGATCAGCCACAGTTGGACACATTGAAACTTGACTCTGATCCTCTTTGAAAATGAAGGACAATCACCACCACCACCTGACCTTATTGCTGTGAAATGTGTGAAACCTGGACAGTCTACCAGCGCCATGCCAGGAAACTGAATCACTTCCATTTGAATTGTCTTAGGAAGATTCTAAAAATCATTTGGCAGGATAAGATAGCAGACACCGAGATCCTTTCTCGAGCTAAACTGCCAAGCATTCAAACTCTACTGCAGAGAGCACTATTACGATGGGTTGGCCACACTGTTTGAATACCAAACATATGCTTGCACAAAAGTTTGTTTTATGTAGACCTCACACAGGGCAAGCGCCAACATGGTGATCAGAAAAAAAGTGATACAAGGACACTCTCAAGGTCTCTCAACTTTTGAATTGATTATGTGACATAGGAGACACTGGCACAGCACTGCTCAGGATGGCATGCCCACATGGAGAAGGTACTGTGCTCTATGAGCAAAGCAGAATTGAAGTAGCTCAAAAAGAAATGTGAGATGTGCAAACTTAGACAATCCACTCCAAATATTCACATGGACTCTTTGTATCTGACCTGTGTTAGAATAGTCTGAGCTTGTATTGGTTTGATCAGCCATAGTTGGACATACTGTAACTTCACTCTAACATCATGCTTGTTTGTCCTCTGAGAAGGAAGGACATCAACCAACCTAGAGCAGCTGAAGGAGCAGTTGCCAGATTGCATGTTCAGAAGAGTTGATTTCCAAGATAATGGCTGAGGTCATTGGACTGGAAGAATTTCTACTCCCAAGGCTCTTGGGTTTCAGGATCTTAAGCTATCTTCCTCCAGGTGTGAAGGGAAATGGAAGTCAAGGTGTTGGCAATAGTTTGACTTGCTCAGCACATGCTGACTTGCTCCCCCCTCAAGGTCATTTGCTGCTTCATCTAGCAGGACTTGTCTGCCCTGGCACTTAGTTTGAAGTTATTGAGAATAATTGGTCTTGCTTCTCTGAATGATGACTATGAGGGCTGGGATGGAAGCAGGATGCTGGTGTATTCAAGGTCCTTTATTAGAGTCTGGGTGTATTAAAAAATAATGCTTTCAAGGACGTTATCCTACTGGCAAGATATTCCATGCACACAAATAAGTAAACGTATGATATTTTGAAGATAAACAGAGAAGAATCAGGAAAGGCTCTACATAAGACATGTCACCTGAACTTGTAATTTGGAAAGAAGTTAAATATTCTGAGAGGTGTACATGAGGAAGTAGAAGGATTCAGGCATAGAGTATAACTTATGCAAATCTGCTGAAGTGGGAGCTATATGTCCAAGTTTGAGCAACAGACGTGGATGTAGAATAGGTAGTATTTGGACTCCTACATGTGCATCAGCATATTAATCATCAAGCATGTATTAAGTGTCTACTCTGTCCCAGGTAATATTCTAGGCTCTGAGGATACAGGAACAAAAAATGAAACAATACTTCTTACAATGTACTTAAGATCTGATGGGAGAGATGAAAAATATACATAAAATACAGAGAGTAGATATGAAGAGAATAAATACAAAGCAATTAAATATAGTTTGGGAAAGAGGAAGGTCACTAGAAGTTGGGAAGTTTAGGAAAGGCTTCGTGTAGGTGTTTTTGAGCTATGTCCTAAAGGAAGAGACGGGTTCTAGGAAGAAGGAGGGTCCATCAGGTATGTCAAATGGCCAAATGGCAAAAACATAGATACAGGAGATGGAATGTCCTCTGTGAAGGAGACAGGGAAGACCAGTGTGACTGGATTATAGAATGTGGTAGGGGATAATGTCTAAGGAGGGTAGAAAGATAGATTGGCGTCAGGTTGTGTAAGGTTTTACATGTCAAAAAGGGGAAGTTTATATTTTATCCTAGAAGTAATAAAGAGACTCAAGAATGTATAGAGAAAAGGAGTAGCATAGTCAGATGTGTGCTAAAGGAAAATTACTCTGGAAGAAGCAAATGGAAGCATCGGAAGAGACTTGAGGCTGGAAGACCAACTAGGAGGGTCTAGGAATCTAAGAAAAAGATGCTGAAGGTCTAAACTAAGGTTGTAACTGTGAATAGAGAGGAAAAGCCAGATTTAAGGTATATCATACTGATAAAAATGGAACTGGACATTTGGGGTGAAAGCATGAAAAGTTTAGGATACTGCAAAGGTTATAAGCCTGGAAGACTGAAAGAATGGCTTTTGACAGAAATGGGGAATTTTCAACGTAGGTAGGACTTCAGGGAAAAGATGATGAGCTCTGTAGTAGCTCTACTGAGTTTGAGATATCTCTAGGGTATCCATTTGGAATGACTCAATTGACAACTGGTGATGTAAGGCTAAAGATCAAGGGAGAGACTGACCTATGCACTTGGATTTATGAGTCATAGTCAAAAACATTAGCATTAAACTAATGAGAATTAGGATGTAGAGGGAGAAGAAAAGAGGGCCTGGGATAGTACTCTAAGAACAGCAACAGTTAGGGGGCATGATATGAATAATTAGCTAAGACTTCTCCATAAGCATATAAGCAGATGCAGAAATAGTGATCAACTATGAAAAGACCCAGAAGACAGTAGTATCACAAAAACCCAGAGAGGGCAGTGAACAGTGTCAAATGTAGTCAATAAGTGAGAAGGAGGAGAGCTAAGGAAAAAAACCATAACATTTGGCAATTAAGAGATAACTGTCATTTTGAAAAGAGGAGATTAGTATTAAGGTGCAATATATCATAATATGACAAAATAAAATGTAATATAATATAACAATGGGAAGGACATTTGACATAATATGTGATGGACAACTAGGTGGCTCAGTGGATAGAGCAGGAGTTGAAATATGACCTCAGACACTAAACTAGCTGTGTGACCCTGGGAAAGTCATTTAAACCTGTTTGCTTTAGTTCCTCACCTGTAAAGTGATCTGGAGTAGGAAATAGCAAACTATTCCAGTATCTTTGCCACATTGGATAACGAAGGGTCAGACAAGACTCAAATGACTGAATAACAAGTAATATGTGATATAATATTTGACATAGCATAACAATGTGGTATGACATAATAAAAAATATATGATTATGATATGCTGTGATGATATGTGATATGGTATGATATGATTATGACATGATGAATAACCCCAGCATTGAGTGGAGCTCAGGTGCTTATAGGTTTTACAGGCAAAAATCACCCTATGTACACCAGGAGATACCTAAGGTCTGTTTCACCCATAGTCACCTTTTTTTATGTGTAGATGACTCATAGGATCTTAGATTTGGAGCTGGAAAGGATCTAGAGGCCAAGATTAAAAAATAACCAAGGAAATCTTGAGAAGGCTTTATATAACCCTACTAGGCATGAGTAGAAACAACTCATTTGTTTTTGTTTTTGTCTTGGATGTTCTTATTCTAAGAAAGGAAGTGGGCTGTACCTCTGCAATGACTGCAGATCCCTGAATAATGAGCGTATTGAATTTGAGGTGTCTCCAGGATATAAAATTTGAAAGACCTAACTGATAACTGGTGATGCCTTCCAATAACGTCAGGTGTTCAAGTTAGTATTCAGGTAACATGCATCTAAACTATATTATCTGGGTCCTGGAACTTCCTATGTCATTAGAATTATGACTAGGGATCAGAGTGGTGATTAACTTGAAATTCCAGGGCTGAAGGTAATTGCTTATGAAAAGAATAGGAACAGGCAGTGGGAAAGCAATCATTCCAAGTCTACCTGAAGCATATATATGTCATATCCACTATTCCTGTGTTTCTTCTGTAGCATGGGCCCCCAAGCCAGGCAATACAATAGCAATCTACCAGTCAGAAGCAATCACTTGGGTGAGTCTTTAAGGAAAAGGGACCCTGTAAAGTGGTACAAGAACCATGGGATCCTCTGGAATGGGAGCTCTGGAAGCATTTCCTCACCAGAGAGTTGAGTGTCCCCACCTCCTCTTCCTGCAGTGAAGACATTCAAGGTAGAAGGGAATGTACTTTCTTCTGTTCGGCAGTTTTCCAGTGTTTTTTCATTCTTTGCCTGCCCCAAGATTCCTGATACAATTGTTATGTGGGAAAGGACCACTTGAATGGAAGAACTTAGCAAGAATGAATGGTGATCTTAATACACAAACGTATTTCATTGTTTCATGGGAGTAGTCAAAACAGAGACGAGACCGACTCCCTTCTTGGGAACAGCAACAACAGCCACAAGAACAAGTGAATGGGCTTTACTGGTGGCTAGAGAGGTTAAATAAAGCCTTCCTAACATTTCTTTGAGTATTTTTACCTAATGCCAACTTTCAATTGTTATATAATACATAAAATAATCACAAAAAGAAGGCAACTGGCCACCGACTCCTTAGTAAAGATTATTCCTCTCAACGCTGGCACTCTGAGACAAATTCCATGCAGCCCTTTGCTAATTATATTTCTACGTGGAATTAAAGGAAAACAGTCATCATGACTCAATTCAAAAGAATAAATATTTGGTTTCTGCCCTTTAAGTTGTGCCCTTTGGGTTGATTAATGAAGTGTTGGATTTTTCAATAGTTCATGACCTACTTGGATCACATCATTATTTTTCCTGATGTAAGCATTTTGCACATTTCGTAGGAACTAAAACAATGCAGGTAAATGCTGAAAATATATCTTCCATCTCTACTAAGTAACTGGGATTGGCCCTGGGTATGGCAGGATTACAAATGGACCCAATGAATATATAAGCTCTGAAGAATTTAGCTTTATTCTAGGAAGTTATAAATCCACACTTTAAAAAAACTCATATACAAACACACGTATGTATGTATATACATGTGTATGACAAGTGACCACAGTAAAAACACATGTGTATATATATATGAGTACACACATACACATGCACATATTTTCTTTTGGAAGTTTTGTTCAGTGTTTTATTTTTACACTGCATCATATCCCCATTTTGCTGACACATCCACAGAATCTTCCCCTGGGATAAAAAAGTCAATTCAACCAAAGTGATCCATGTAAAGACCATTTCTGACCAAGTATGCAACAATGTACCCACCATTGTACCATTCTGTATGTTCTTGGTCATTGCCATGAAGTTAAGCGAAACTGTTTCTTTCATGTTGTTTTTGTTTACATGCTTATAGTTGATACATATGTTGCTTTCTTGGTTTTGGTTACTTTGCTCCACATCGGTTCATGAATCTTTCCATGTTTCTCTGAATTCATTTTGTCATTTCTTCCTATACAAAAATGTTGAGTTGTTTCATTTTATTCATCTTCTGGGATGGTTCAGTTGAGTCCCAATTAATAGGCACAAATTCATATTCACTCCTCATCTACTATACTACTATCTCAATGCTTAGATAAATTTCCCAATATAAACATTCTCTCTGCGTGATTACCTTTAATTACCCCATATATATCTTGTATGTATAGAGTTGTTGCATTTGCTTTCTCCAGTTAGACTGTGAGCTGTTTGAAAGGAGGGATTCTCTTTTACCTTTCTTTGTCACCACTACTTAGCATGATGCCAAGCACAGAATAGCTGCTCGTTGACTGTCAATTGCTAATTATTCATCCCCTGCTTCCTGTCATGGAATGAATATTATATTACTTGAGGCCTGCCTGCCCCCTACTGGCTAAACTGCAAGTGTCATCCCTCTGAAGACTCAATTTCTTTGTCTCTATGCCTATCAGTGTAGCTTTCATACACTTCCTCATGCTCCCTAATGCCTCAAGTTACCCATCAAGTCTTCCCTTGTTTAAGTTAAAACTTCCGTCATTTACTGGCTGGTCTGCTTCTTCTGTGGAAATCTCTAAATTTTTCCCAAAGATGTTACAGAGGATGGTATTCTGCAAGACAATTTTCCAATGGGAAGGGGTTTTCCTAGTGACAAAGTCCACATTCATGGAAGAACCGTGAAATAGCATCCACCCTTCAGCCAACAGATCTTTGGGGAGATAAACGCTTTCAGACTGGTGATTGGGGCAACTCTGCCACAATACCCATAGTAGGATATGGACAAGTCAAAACTCTATTTTATACAGGCAGCCAGTCAATATGCATTTATTAAGTACTTAGCTGTGTGGCAGGCATTGTGCTAAGAGGTGGTGATACAGAAAAAGGTAATAACTCAATCCCTGCCCTTAAGGGTTTCACATTCTAATGGGAAAAACCACATGCAAATCTATCTTCTGGCCACATATTACCGCTGCTAGGTGATTTAAACTGAGAGAAATTACACTGGGAAAGAGGAATTACAGTTATTTTACTTTTCACTAGGTAATTCTGGTGCCAGAAAGGAGAATGAATCTTGTCTTTCCTTATCATGAAGCATGACAAGGAGAAAAAAAAGAGGCTTAGATGGAGTCCTTTTAGCTCACAGTAGCCCTGTCTGGTCAAAACTGTCTATGGAAGAAATTCAGTCAAGTATGATATCAGGCAAAGAACAGAGCCCCCACAGGTAACAGCATTCTGGGAAGGGCAGCCTATCTCCTTCCTATGCCCTAAGGTGTGCCATGATGATGAGAGTTGCTAGGGGTGAGGAAGGGATGAAACACCAACTGACACAAGAAGTGCCTAATCCCAGAAGAGAACCTGTCCATAAATATTAGTGCCCTGTTAAGGACCCATTTGTTCCTGCTAGTTATGCCTTGCTAGTTTCTAGCATATGGGTAGTATCAGTTAGGAAGCAGGAAGTACCCTGGTTATAGTCCTTCAAGGGTGAAATAATGAGAGGTCAAAAAGCCACTATCTTAGGCTACATTAATAGATATCTACTGTTCAGCATGAGGGAAGTGATGGTAATATCATCCTCTGCCTTAGCCAGATCATACATAGAGTACTACCTTCTTTTTTCAGGGGAAGGGATAAGTTTGCATTTTAGAACACATATGATAGAGTTTCTCTGGAAGTGAGTGACCAAGACATTGAGGAACCAAAGGCCATATGAGCAAAAAAAAGGGAAAAAATGGACTTTTTTATTGTAGAAATAGGAAGATTAATGGGGAAAAATAGATCCCCTCGAGCATTTGAAAGGCTATCTCATGGAAAGGGGATTAAAATTGCCCTGCTTCACTCCACAGAACAGAACTAGAAGCAATGGGTAGAAATTTCAGAGTTTTACTAATGATTAGAGCTGCACAAAACTGGCAAAGGATAAATTAGGAGATACTAACTTTCCCACAATATAAAGTCTTCAAAATGAAGCTGGGCAACCACTTACCAAAGACATCATGTTTCATTTTAGAAGGTAGATTGGACCAAATGAATTCTGATATTTCTTCCAAATCTTAAATACTATGATTTGGTTGTTCCAAAACATTTTCAGGAAACAACTTATTATGGAAGGTAGTAGAAATAGTAATATTCCGATTTATCATGTAACAGGATGCTAGAGATAATGTATGCTGGCAGGCAAAAGTCCCCAGGGCACTTACATTAAGTCTTCTAGGAATTTTCCCTAACCAAAGACTTGGTAGAAGTTTCCTGATTTAACTCACAGATCTCCCATCCTAAGTGATGGGAAGTCAGGTGAAACCATGCAGTAGAAAAGTGAGTATGGAGAGAATAAGAGACAGTCGCCATAACTGTCAGCTCCATCAGGGATTAAAGAAACATTATTTCAGAAGTATCTCTATGGACCCTGAAGGTGGTGTTAGTAAACCGGCAAAGATGAGAGAAAGGTTTAAAGTTGCAATATTTTTCCAGAACACTATTTTTTTTCCTGACTGGGGCCTTGGAGCAAATGTGAAGAATTATTGATTAATAAATCTCTTATAACTTCCTAAATCAGAGAGTTGGGGGTGGAACAGTATTTATTCCAATTCATCATTCTGGGTAATGAGTCAACAGTCATCTGGAAACTAGCTGGCTGTCATTTAAGAAGATGGTCAGCAGTCACTTCTAGTCCCATCTCAGTTTGAAAGGAAAAACAGACTTCTAAAGGGCAGGACTTGTGAGAATGGCTGAAAAGTAGTGACCTATGTGACCCAGGAGTCAGGATAAGTGAGGAGTGAAAAGTTCTATTTGCATACATTTCATAGAACCTCCCTACCACTCCAGGAGTATTAGATACAAAGGAAGAAAATAAAGCACAGAATATCTTGACTAGGACCATGTCCAAGATCATACAGCTAGCAAGTGATTGGAATGGCACTTGAATCCAAAGCTTTGACTCTAAGACTGAGGTTGTGACTTTATGATTCATTCTGTGGTTCTAATCTTAGCTCTACTACAAACTAGTCATGTGATCTTAGGTAAATCTCTTCCTTTCTCAGTTTCTTTAACAGTCCGATAATGCTAGTGGATATCCAAAGTCCCTTCCAGATCAGCTATAAGATGATGTTCTGATATGACTTGACTGTGGAAAAGCATTGGAGAAAAAATATAATTCTCCATAGGTCCTTGTATCATATAAATGTTTTAAATTATGAATTATTTAGTCTAAAGACTCAGTACTTTCCCCAAAAGTAGTATGGAATAAGGAAAGGAATTTCTTACGTTACTCCAGTGAATTTTGGCCTCAATGTGAAATGGAATATTTCCTATACATTTTCTTGTCTTGTGATGAACGATCTAGGACAACCACCTGAGAAAATGTACTGATCTGATTATATGTTTCAGTGGTGTTACTTCATCTCTGAGGACCCTGAAGATGCCACAAGTTCCACAGATAGAAGCAGAATTGATAAGACAATACTTTCAGTCCCTGCAGAGGGAAAAATAAGTTTAAGACCCAGGGAAACTGTCTTATCTCCAAGTAATCTAGGCTAGAAGTCCCATGACAGAATGAGTGGCACACTGGATGTGGACACTGGAACACAATATCGACTCTTTTCTTTTTCCTTCCATTCCACTGGGATCAGACCTACTGCTCACCATCTAAAGAATGATGGAAATCACTGACTGTGGTTGAAGCAAGATTCACTGTCTACCAGTCTACAGTCCAGTGGCAGTTGGGATTTAGGTGTCTTGGTGGCTCTTTGAAATATAGAAAGTGTGAAGTTACTGCCTTTGAACTGAGGCTGTCAGATACTAGCCCATGGAGGCAAGACAGATCTTGGTAGAGGGAGAAAAGATAAGAGGAGAAGCTATTATAAATAGAAATTCATAAGACCTAAAATGTCCTACATTAAACTATAGCATCCGCCAGAGAATACACATAAAATTCTTTAGCTTTTGCTATAGGAAGGGGACTCCCTTACTGCTTTTGCACAAGGATTATGGAATGTGACCCTAGAGAGTTCTAGGTAGACCTTTAAATCTCTTGAAAGTAAATGAAATCTTAGTGTACATTGAAGCACATTTATTTTTCTTTCTTGCAATATGACTAATGGAAATATGCTATGTATGACTTCACATGTATAATGGGTATTATATTGCTTGCTTTCTCTAATAGTGGAGGAGGGGCTGAAGAGATGGAGCAAATTTAGAATTCATACTATTTGTTAAAAATGTTTAAAAATAAATATTTAAAAAATAAATTGAATCTCTAAGACCAAAGAAGATTAGAACTGAGAATGAAGGAAAGAAAGCTTTGAGACATTGATGGGGTAGTTGAGGATGAGATAAGAGTGCAGATACCGTTCTCTCCATGAATGAACCTGTTCCACCCAACCTAATTTCTTCCAAATGAAAGTATTAATAGAGAACCATGATAATCACAATTTAGAGTTGGAGGGGACCTTGGAGATTATCTATCAACATTATTCCATTCCTTAGAACCACAATCACTTCAAATTCTATATTTGCTTCTATCATATTTCTATTATATCCTACCCTAGCCTGGGCAATGGAGGGTGAAATGTGTATGTGTTTAAAGGAAGGGGAATAGAGGGATTCTCTTTTTAAGAGAAGGACAAAGTCCAAATTAGGATCCAAAGACATATAAATTAAGAGTCCAGGTCTGGTTCTTCCCAAGGTTTCTTCATTCAATCATTCAGTCAATAGCATTAATTAAGCACTTTCTGTAGGGAAAATTGAGATAATAATAGCACCTACCTCCCAGGGTTGTTGTGAGGAGAAAATGAAATGATAATATAGTAATTGTAAAATGCTGAGCACAGTGCCTAGTACACAGTAGATACTATATAAATATTAGTTGTTGATATCATCATCATTATTAATTGATTGAAATGTGTCCTGAACATGATTGAAACATTTAAACCATAGGGAATATTCCATCCTATCTTTGGGGAAACAAAGTATACATTGAAGCCCCCTTAAGTTTCCCTGCCTTTGCTGAGTGATTTACAAGATGCATGATTTACCAGGTGATATGCTCTGTTTGCCATTCTCCCCTTCAATTTCACTGATCAAGGAAATAAATTAGATCCCAGATCTTTGTCCTCCTGATAGTGACTTGGTATGAGATGTCATTACTGCAATAAATGATATCCCTGGCTATTAACATCATGTACATAACTTGTGTTCTCTCTTTGGGTTCAGTGGAGCATCAATTCAGTGATATTTACTGTAATATCTTTATTTATTGGATATACTTGTCCATCTGTTTCACTAAGGCTTGAATTACTAAGGTTTTGTCAGGAGAGGAAGACATGTTATCCTTTCCCCAGAAACAAGGACAGCCCCACGTACAGTCATCTTGGAGACTACAGGAAGAGACTGAAATGCGGCAGGGCAGATCATGAACACTGTGTTACAAACATCATCCTTTAAAGAATAGCTAGCAGATAAAGAGGCATTTGTCTTCAACTGAAGGAGAAAAAGGAAAGCTGCAGCTAAAATGTTCCTGCCCAAGAAAGCAAGGTGAAGATAAAAGAAAGTATCCTTTCCACCTAGACAATTTTCCCTCACTCGAGTTCTTTCACCCATCAATCCATCCTGAATATCAAGGTCTCATAATTCTTCAAACAGCTTTATTCATGACAAATGAAGAGTTTCAACAAACCCAAGGATGCCTGACTTTTTCTGCATCAAGGAAGGACCCCTTAGGTAGTCTAGTAAAGCCTATGGACTCCTCAGAATAAAACGGGTTAACTGCATAAAATAAAATATATAGGATTGTAAAATAAACCAATTATAATGACATATAGTTATCATTTAAAAAAAAAATGTTAATGAACTCCCAGTTAAGAGCCCCTGAACAAGATGATCTTTTCTGAGTTCATGTCACTCCAATCCACAAACACATAAAATGAACATATCCAATCTGAGTTGTTCTTTCTGAAAATTAAAACTCTCCCAAATCAGGCTTCATCTTTTTTCTTCACTTTGCAACCCTGGGCAACTTAGTTAACCTTCCAGGGTCCCAATTTACCCATCTGTAAAATTGAGATAACTATAATCACACTAATTATAAAAAGTACTTTGTTAGGAAAGTAGAGAAAGGAGTTCATGAGGGAAATATATCATTACAACTCCATGGAAATGTAGTGGATGATTGTTCTTCCAATAAAGTCTTCCTCTGATATCACATCCTAACATAGAAGACCCTTAGTTCTTTAAGGTTAATTGGTGAAGCCAAGCCTAATATACAGATCCAGTGAGAAACTATGACAATTTCCTTCTTTATAACAAATCAAAGAATCATCAGCTCCTTTCCTGAAAATTCCCATCATTTTTTCTTTAGCAATTGGTTCCTTTTTGTTGATCAAGACCTTATTCAGAATATCATTTCCACTTGTTGCTCAGGTTTTTTTTGACCTTTTTAAGCATAACATTATCATTAATTTCAGTTATTTCACAATTTCAGAGTTAGTAGTTGTCTACTTTTGGAATACAGAGAGCCCTAATAAAGAGCTGAATAATTGGAGTGATTTTCTGTCTCTGCCATCATTGCTTTCCATTTCATGAACATTACCTATTTCCTCCTTCTGTCCAGATGGTCTGTAGAATACTCTTGTGATGAATAATTTTTCCAGTTTCTGCCTTAATTACTCTTTATTCAAAGGCTATCCATCATGCTGTGACATTCCTGTTTTCCTCAGTTGTGTATATATTTTTAATTACAATGTTTCCCATTTTCCTATGTTATTCTTTTTGAATAGACTAGGTAGCTCCAGAATCATATTCCAATTATAGTTTCATTGATAACAGGAAGATACCCTGAATGTAAAATATGAATGGACTAGAGTTTCTGGGTCCAGAATGGGTCAGCTCCCACGTCCTAGGTAGACGAGTTCCTTCCAGCTCTAGTATTCAGTGTTCTAATATTCCTATATTTTAGCTGTAATTCTGTGCTACATGCCAATATGTCATGTTCTAAGGTTCTTTCCAGCTCTTGCTTTATGTTTTCTGTTCTAAAGTTCTGTCTAGCTCTGACATTGAATGTTCTATATCATTAATCCAAAGGAGAAAAGTGGCAGATACAGTTGAAGAGGTGGAGTGATGAAAGGAGGAATTACACTTAGGGTGAAGTTTTCTCATTTGCATAAGGAGAAACAGAGAATTAAAATCCTTTCAGTTGTTTACTTATGAACTTATAACTTGAGGGCTGGGAAAGTCTGCAAAACATGACAGAGGGTGGGTGGTAGCGAGGCCCCTCAATCCTTCTGGGCCAATGCTTCCTGCATTGCTCCTGTATCATTACTGTCACTCTGTAATATATTTTTTGTATGTTTTTAGGGATAGAATTGTGTGTGTGTGTGTGTGTGTGTGTGTGTGTGTTTAAAGCACTATTTTTAAACTACAATCGTTTCTCAATAATTACCCACCTTTATAGTATCTTCCTTAAAAACAAAGAAATAAAAGAAAAAAATAAACTAAATCAACTAACACAATAGCCATTACTCTCTCCTATAGTTTTTTTCCCCACTATGAAGAAACCTTTGCAATTGGCTATAAAGTGTAAAGGAATGATGGACACAGTTAAATAGATTTGAAGAAAGTCTGTTTAGCCCAGAGAAATAAAATAGTTAACATTTTTGTAACATTTTATGGTTACAAAAGGATTTACATATCTTATCTCACTTGATCCTAACATTAGCCCAGTAAAGTAGATAATATAAACATTGTTATTCCCATTTTGTAGATCTGGTAACTGAGTTCCAGAAAAGTGCCTAATAAATATGCTCCTCCTTTGATTTCCATGCTATGGCCTCTCCAGAAGTGACCCAAAAACTTCTTGAGATCTTCACCCTTATCTCAACTGAATTGTATCCTAAAATTTCTAGTTATGACCCTTCTCACATAAATAAAATATTTTATTCAAAGTCATAATCTAGTAAGTGATTGAGCTGGGAAACTGAGCCCAGTATTCTGGAATTTTAACTTTCTTATTTTTCATCATTCTTTGCATGCATTCTCCATTCCTCTACCTAATTACTAAATTAAGCTTTCCCAGGCTTCCTGGATATAACTGCACTATCAGGCCATGGTACATTTGAAACCACAGTAGAAAGTTAACTTTATAGTATTGCTTGAGATATGCCCAAAATCTCAACCAGTCATAGCTCCCTCATAAGCTTTCATGGTGACTGAAATTCTCACTCCTTTAGGCTGAAGTTACAATTCTCTAAAGCCCTCTTTAAAAATGTAATGATCTGACTAAATAAATTATGCTATATGAATGTAATGGAATATTTCTACACCACTAAAAATGAATCTGCTTGGGACAATGGAAGGAAGCAAAGACAGAAAAAAACAATATTTACAATGACTACAACAATATTAATGGAAAAAAAGTCAAAACTGTGCTTATAATTTTATATTTTCTGGCTCTCCCTATATGATGCTTTCCACTCTCAGGCTGTCATCTTCACTCAGTGGAAAATTGGATTCCTCCCCTCAAACTCTGGGCACTTTTTGTCCTATCTTGCTGGATCCCAAGCCTCTATAGAATGTCATGGCTGTGTCATCACCATGCCTTCTGCTCGTGGGTCACCATATTCATCTCCCTACCACAGGAACATTGTGCTCTGTCCCTGCCTTTCTTAACTGGATAGGTGAGCTTTCAACATATTATGGGAAAAAAACCTCTCCACTTTCTCCCCTATCTTGCTGCCATGATGCCTCTCTAGCCTCTAATTCCATCAGTTTCCAGCACCTATTTATTTATTTCCTTCTGTCATTAAAATGTAAGCTCCTTGAGGGCAAGGACTACCTTATTTGCTTGTTTTTTTATTTGTATAGCTGGAGACACCCTCCCTTTTCCCAGGGTCTTTTCTTTCTGTATGCCTTCAAAAAGATTAGTAAAATGGGTTGATAATTCATATTTCTATAGTACATGAATATCTATAAAGAAAAAGGCTTTCCACACAATACTCTATAGAGCAAGTAGGGAAAGTATTGGTATCCACATTTTATAGATAAGGACATTGAGGCTGAGAGGAATTAATTTAGGACAAATTGTTTATTGATGGTCACATAGCTTGTAAATATCAGCACCAGAATTTAACCTAGGCCTCAATATTAGCCATCTTTCTACTGGGTCACATAAATTGTTCATATAAATTTGGTTTTCATTTCTAAATGACATAATTTCCCCATCTCCAAAATTTCTAGCAGGTTCTGTCTACATCACAGAATATGTGCACAATACACTTAAAATATATTTAATGAGAAAGGTTAATACTGAAAAAGATTGATTCCTCCTTTCTTGGCAAGGCGTTGTTAATGAAATCCTTCATGAAACAGATGGACAATCCTGTCCCCAGCCCCCAAATTGAGATATTTATGTAAATATCACTGAACTAATTGATGATAGGCTGAATCAAAGGAAGGTAAGCAAAAAGCCTTCATAACATTAGCAGTTGTGAGAGTGATTTACTGTGTTAATGACTTCCCAGAATGAGCTATTATCCGGAGCAAAAGAGATTCTGGGATCTAATTTATTTCCCTGATCACTGGAGTTACATTTAGAAGTGTGCATTATTTTGCATCCACAAAGCTAGTGAGTTGCATCCACAAAGCTAGTGAGCTCTGGCCCATGTCAGCCTTGTCTCATGAGACATACACCATAGCCAATAGGTTCTAGATCTTCAGAAGAACAGGTTATAATTTAGAATTTTCTATTTAATGAGGAGAAGTCCAATCAAGAAGACCTTATTAATGCCTACTTTGAGCATATCACTGTGCTGGTCACTTTGTAAAGTAAGTGAGGCATACAGAATATTAGAATACATACTGTTAGAACATGAAGAAAACTTAGTTCTAGAATGTCAGAACCAGAAGGAATCTTATAAGAACACAGAATAATAGAAAATTATTAGAGCAGAAAGCATCCATGGAAGACAAGATGCTAGAGGTGTAAGGGACCTTCATGAATGGAATACTGGAGTGTAAAATTCTAGTATGTAGAACATAGAAAACCAGTTTGGGAAAGGTAATTAGAAATCAACTAGGCCAAACCACTCATTGGAAGAAAGGGGGAGAGGGGTAAAGCATTTACTAAACACCTGCTATATGCCAAGCACTTTACAAATATGTCATTTGATGTGTACAATAACCCTAGGCAACTGATGCATCTTCATTTTACTTTTGAGCAAACTGAGTCAGGCATAGGTTAAGTGATTTGCCCAGGGTCACACAACTAGTAAGTATCTAAAGCAGAATTTGAAACCAGATTTTTCTGACTCCAGATCCTTCTGCACCACCTAACTGCCATTGCATCACACTAGTTTAGTTCATTAGGACATTAGTTCAATGCAAAAACCATATGTTGTAGTGGTTAGTGAGTGGTCATTGGTTGTTGCTCATTTCAATGGTGTCCAACTCTTTTGTGATCCCATCTGGAGTTTTCTTTGCAAAAATACTGGAGTGGTTTGCCGTTACTTTCTCCAGCTCATTTTACAGATGAAGAAACTGAGGCAAACAATGTTAAGTGATTTGCCCAGGGTCACACAGCTAATAAATGTCTGAGTCCGTATTTGAATTTATGATGATGAATCTTCCTGAATGCAACACTCTATCCACTTCACCTCCTAACTGCCTTGCAAATGATACTAACTTGAAATTAAAGGGTTTCTTTGATCTCAGGTTTTCCTGACTCCAGACCCAGAGATCTATCTACTATGCCATTTAGGTACCATTTGAAAGGGATGGACATTGAGTCTCAGAAAGGTTAAGAGCTAATTGTTTCAAAATTAGACTCCTTAATTCCCAATTTATTTTCCTTCTATTTAAGCAATGTTCAACCTGAAACCAGTATTCATCACAGTCACTGACTGCCAGAGAGCCTCTGCTAAGATAGCACCTATCTCTAGGTTGCTCCAAGTTGTAATATCATGGGTCAAACATCAAGGATGCTATAATATATACAAATATAAGATATACAAAAGACATTGAAGCTTGCCCTAAATGAATACATATAGACATTTGTCTATATGTATTTACATAGACACAGAGATTTTTTTTTTAAATGACGTAGGCAGTAGAATGAACATCAGTCTTAAAGTTTGGCATTTTGTTAGCCTTATTGCCTTGGGAAAGTCATTTGATATCACAAAGTCTGTTTCTTCATCTGTAAAATGATAGGCAAAGAGATCTATATGGTCCCTCCCAGTTCTCGCAGAGTAGGTACTAAGGTCTAACCTTCTGCATTCCAACATTCTATATTCTGAGATCTCATCAAGCTCTAACATCCTATGTTCCAAATATAGAAATCACAATCCAAAGAAGTAATGAATAAGTCATTCAGTATTTTGGGGTAAGGCTTCTCTAGTATATGAAGCACTGCAAATGGTTTCTTTCAACTTTGACATTCTATTAATATATGATCAAAGAATCAATTCATATACTTGCAAAGATCCAGATTAAAGAGAACTCCTCTCCCATTAATTTTCAAAGTCCAATCTTACAAAATCATTCACCCACATACTTCACCCTCCAAATACTAAACATAAATAAATGTCTTACTCTTTGGTAGTCTGTGATAGGTATTTGATGAATCATTTGTTAGTAATATAGAACCTTGATTCAGGTCAACTGGGCAACTTTTGGCCATCCAAATTTACCTTCCTTTGGAGAGAAGGAAGGGGAGGGAGAGACACACAGGCAAGGAGGAGGTGAGGTACCCAGCTAGCATTCAACCAGCTGCATCTAATCGCAGTATCATGTTTGTCCTTCGTTGCCAAAGTAGACTATGGCATCAGAGAAATGATGACATGACTTGCTCTTGACTTTGTTTTGAGTGAAGGAGGACTGTGCAGGTCACCAGCCTCACTTCTCCTCCAGGGCCATCTGAATCCAGAGACCTGATATTCCTCAGGATGCCTGGAGGTGGCCCAGTATGCACTGGGAGACCTTGGGCCCTTTAGGTCAAGGTCTTTGCAGGTACTCACTTAGGGTGGGGCAACACCCATTCATTGAATAGGTCTGTTTAAGAAGTAGCAAGGGCCTAGCCCCTTTAATGAGGTCAAGAAAAGCAAAGACATTAGTCTCTCCCCTTCCCTCCCCTCTGGTCTCCCAAAACCTTAAACCTACTACACTCTGAAACTGGGACTCCAAGGGGCCCCTGAGAAGGGCTCCTGGACCCTCCTAGCTTTACAGTGATTATCAGGAGTAGCTGTTGCTGTTTCCCACCCAGCCTGAAGTCTTTATTTTTCTTGACTTCATTAAAGGTGCCATGCCCGGACTACTTCCTAAACAGGCTTATTCAATGAATGGGCATTACCTCACCCTAAGTGAGTACTTAAATACTCCCAGTGCACCCTGGGTCATTGCCAGTCATCCTGGTGAATATCTGGTCACTGGATTCAGATGGCTCTGGAGGAGAAGTGAGGCTGGTGACCTGCACAGCCCTCCTTCACTCAAAACAAAGTCAAGGACAAGTCATATCATCATTTCTCTGAAGACATGGTCTTCTTCAGCAATGAAGGATGAACACAATCACGAGAACCTTGATCAGGGAAGGGTCTGTCTAAGTTATCTGATCCATATCAGATTATCTCTGATGATCCATATATCTTTATGTTCTAGCCTCAGTCTGGAAATTAGTCACTCATTGAATCAGTAGAACAGCAACCTGAGTCAGTGCAGTGAAAAGTTGGAGGATTTCAGAAGTGTTTTTTTCTTTTTACTTTTACTGCATTCAGAAACAATTGAGTTAATTTGAAAAACACCTTTGCTGAGGTGACATTTAAAAAAAACTCACAAAATTAGTAAAGGGGAAAAAAACATTTTTCACTAAGTTCAAAAACAATGAGGCCATTTTTATTACCTTAATTGTTCTTCGGTTCCCTATTTCTGCACTCCTTCAAAGTGGGCTTTTTAATTATCTGCATTGTTTTAATCTCCCAAGATATGGGCTTTTTTTTTCTATCTGGATGACAGCTTAAGTTTTTTGGCCAATTTTCTCACTTTTGGGTTGTGATAATAGTCAATTTTCATGTAATTGACCTAATGAGGATCCAATTTGTTCATACAAAAAATTAAAATAATGTGGTTCATTATGAAATATACCTATAATAATAACTGACATACACATAGTCCTTTATATTTCACAGGTTACATTACTTACATGATTTCATATGTTTTAATCCATTCAAATACAAACTTCTTGAGGTCAGGGACCATTTAGTTTGATTGTTTTGGGTTTTTTTTTTCTTTCTTTATAGTCCCAGCATTTAGTATAGTGCATGCCACCTACTAGGCATTTAACAAATGCTACTTGACTTGGAGACAGTCTTCACAATAGCCCTGGTACAAAGGTGCTAGAAGCATTATTATCTGTATTTTGCAGTTAAAAAATAGATTCCTTAGAGATAAAGTTTTTTGTCCACACACACACAATCAGTGATAGAAGCAAGATAACCCAAAAAGTCTTTCCTTACTCTAGATCTAGTCACCCTTGTATGTCTGCCTAATGACATTATGAGGGCTCAGTTAGAATTCTTCAACAGAAGTAGAATTCCTAGACAACATCATCTTTCATGGATGCTCAGAGCTCCTAAATAGTGTGACCTCTGTTTTGAAGGAGAGGTATCAATTGATGAGTGCTTCCTAAGGACTCTGAGTTTTGTGTATGTTAAGAAGTGTAACACAAAAGGGAGACAGAGAAAAGGGATCAGGGGAAGATCAATCCAAAGTTTCAAGCCTTAGGGTGTGAGAGCTCAGCAGGACCACTTGCGGGGATCCAAGAGATTGTTTGCATTGATTGCTTTCAAGGTGATAAAATTGGTTTTCACTGGTTTTGAGAGTAGGAAGGGTTTTTGTCAGTAATCTAGCCTCAAGATCAATTACTTGGAAAAGAATTCCCACTACAGATTAATTCCAGAGTTGTTGTCCAATCTCTGCCTACAGGTTTCCAATAAAGAAGAACCACTACCTCTTGAGGCAGTCCATTTCATATTGAATAGCTTTATTTTTTTAGGAAGTTTTTTTTTTCACCTAATATCAAGCTTAAATTTGCCTCCTAGAAACATCCATCTATTACTCCAAATTCCAACCCCCTATTCACAAACAGAAGTAGTTTAACCTCGTTTATGCATAACAACCTTTTTAATACTTGAAGATAATTTTGATATCCCCTAAGACTTTCTGTCTTCAGGCTAAACATCTCCAGTTCCTTCAACTGATCCTGACGTAGCATATAATCAAGATATTTCAACACGCTGTTTGCCCTCTTCTAAATGCTACCCAACTTAAGAATGTCCATCCCAAACTGTGATAGCCAGAAGCAAATACAACACTTTAGACATGATCTGACCAGAAAAGAGTACAGTGAGAATATTACATATTATTGCAATCTATACTTCCTTAATGTAGCACCAAGATTACATTAGGGTTTATCCGTTTATTTGGTTTTTGACCACTACCATTACATTGTTAACTGATACTGAACTTGGAGTCCACTAGTAGTGCCAAGATCTTAGTTTCAGTCACACTTCTAGCTTACCCCACCACAACCACCATCCTGTACTCATTAAATAAGAATAAAATTATACATGGATCACTACTGAATTGGATTTTATTAGATTCAGCCCCATGATTTAGTCTGTTAAGATCTTTTTACATTCTAATTCTGTCATCCTAAAGGCAAGGTACAGTAAAAGAGTGCTGGATTTAGATTCCAAGGGTCTGAGTCTGAAACCAAAGTCTGTCACTAACTAGTTATGATAAATCTCTTAACCTTCCTAGAACTGAAGGTTCCTCATCTGTCAAATGAGGGGATTAGATTAAAGGAGTTACTGTAAGGTTCCTTCCAATTCCAAATCTATGATCCTAATGTATTCATTATTCCTCCCATATTTGATAAACTTGTCTCCTACGCCTTTATCAAAGCCACTGATAAAAATATTATCAAACAGAGGGTTCAAGAACAGATCTCTGTAGGGTTCCACTGGAGACCTCCTGCTGAGTTAGCCTCAAACCATTAATGGGTGCCCTTCAAGCCTGGTCATTCAATCATTCATATTCCATCTAATTGTATTATAATTCATCCATTTACCTCCATGTTTTCCACAAGAATAGCATGATTTTTTTTTATTAAATAGTTGGCAAAAACCTACTTAAATTATATCTACAACATTCCCTTGATTTACCAGATGAGCAACCGGATGATGTTATAATGATATAAAGAATATATAGAGGATAGTAGATTAATCTTAAACGATGCATTCTTGATGAAGTCAAGCTGGCTATTTGTAATAGCTGCTTTCTTTCTAGATGACAACTCTCTCTTTAAAGAAAACTTTCTAGAATTTTCCTAAGAATCATGGTCAAGCACACTGGTCCACGGATTATAAACTTTTCTATTTCCTACTTTGATTTTACTGGTAACATGTCCTCTAAACCTACATTATCTCTCTAATTCTCAATAATATTTCACCTATCATTAATAATGTCTCAGAAATCACATCTGCAATCCTTTCAGAGCCTGAAGATGCAGCTCATCTGCATCTGGTGACTTGAATTCTTCAAGTGTCTCTACATGCTCTCTTACTATGGTTTTATTTATCTTGTGTGTCTGTTTCCTATTAGTCATTTTGTTCTCTTTCTGAACCCTAAATCTATTCTCTTTGGCAGAGAAAACAGAATTAAATTATCAAAGATTAGTTCTACTTTAGCTTTGTTTTCACTTATCAATAACCCATCCAACATTAAGAAAATGTAATGTCCACTTTTGATCAACCTCTTTCTGTCAACAGAGCCTAAAAAGGACATCTTTTAATTCTGGTCTTTTCCCACCAGCCTTGGTTCATGCTGAGTTTTAGCACTTCAGACACAACTTTTACAACACCAAGGTCTTTTTCATATATCCGTATTCTGATAACTGGTCTTACTACCATTTTTTTATGTTTATATATTTGAAAAAAATCTAAGGTGACTAGTTCCTTGTACCTCCAGTTGGGTCACTTTAGACAGTTCCCATTTTTCTTTGATGGACTAGTCGTCAGATTATGCTTGGTTTTTCTTTCCTTCCTCATAATCTAAATATTGAACATGTTTCATTTGTAATTTCTTTTGAAATAGTGTTCCCTCTAGCCCTGGAAGTTTAGGATTCAACATTGCAAGATCCAATGAAGTTTCCAAATTCATCTTCCAGCAATACATTATAACCAATAATGTCACTGAAAAGGGCTCAGATCAAGTATTCAGAAAGTGGGAGACTGACTGTAATCACTGTAATCATATATCCATAATATAAAATGTCTGAAATAATGCATTGAGCCACAAATAGTGATAGATGGTTATAGAAGGGAATTTTAGAGTTCTAGATTATTAATGAAAGAGGTATTTCTAGGAAATATGATCATCCATTGGCCCTTCAGAGAAATTAAACATTTTGTTCCCTACTTTCCATGTAGATTTCAGTCATCAAAAATATGTTAGGAAATAGCTAAAATGAAGATGAATAAAATAGAGTATTTAAAGATAAATTCGAGGTTTTAAGTGTTAGGGTATGAACAAATAGTGGTAACACCAAGAAAAATCTAAAAAATTGAGAAATTTATTTTGGTCATTGCACCTGATGAAATTGTTTCTCACCTAATCATAGAATATTAAGGCTGGAAAGCACCTTGGCACTATTCTAAACATAGGAATAGACTAGTAGTGAGATTAAGGTATAAAGGATGATTACTCCTGAGGGTGGTTAATGTAGAATCCTAGAAGGATTGTTTTTAAAAAAAAAAAGTTATCTTTACTCTAGAGAAGAGGAAGCATACTTTGTCTGACCTAGTCCAGGGTAGAAAATAAATGTTAGAGTAGTTACTAATTGTTCTCCCTTACTCAGTCATTCCCAAGACCAGAGCGTAAAGGTGTATGCTTACACAACTGTTAAAGTGATTTTTGTCACTCACTCTACTTGAGTTGAAATCAGACCTCAGACATTCACCAACTGTATTACCTTGTACAAGTTACTTAACCTTTATTTGCCTCACTTTGCTCAACTGTAAAATGAGAATATTAACAGCACCTACCTCAGTATTGTTGAGAGGATCAAGTGAGATACTTGTAAAAAAAAAAAGACAGAACATCTGTAGCACATAGTAGGCAGTATATATCCCAGTGCATGAGCAGATTAAATATCACTTAATTCCATGCTTGTACCCTATCAAGAACCTAAGTACTTAATAATTGCTATATATTAATTGATTCTTCACCAAAATCCTATGAAATAGTTCATTTTAGTGGTGTTAGCCACATTCTACAAATGAAGAAATTGAGGGTCAAAGAGGTGTATTGACCTTATTTACTATTATGGAATGGAATAAAGCATCTACTTTGTATTAGAGTTTTATAAATATTATTTAATTTGTTCCTCACAGCAGTCTTCTGAGGTAAGTGCTATTTTTATCCCCATTTTACAATTGAAAAAATTAAGACAGAGGTTAATTGATTTGTTCAAGTCATACAGTTACTAAGTGTCTGAGGTCAGATTTGAACTCAGGTGCAGTCTTGTGACTAAAAAAGAGTGATTGCTCAAAATCAATTTGAGGGACAGTGGAGAAGTTACTTTGTCCCCAAATCCTCTCACTGCAGTCTTTAGTGCTACTGTATTTGAAATTCTATCCACCTTCCTTTGGATTAACCATTACTTACTCCAAAGTATTTTGATGGGGTAACAAGTTAAGTTACTCTGAGACATTAAAGTGCTGATTCCTTGGCAAAAGAGGAGATACTGAAAGGAAAGTGAAATGAGAAAACCCAGAAAGAACAGCAAGGTTGATGGGAGAGAAAATATAGTGTGAAAACTGAATCAGGAGTTAGAGGACCTGGTTTTGAATCCCAGATCGTACCTTTGTGATCTTGGTCAAGTCTATCCCTCATGGAGAAATTTGGAACTATACCTAAAGGGCTGCAAAAATGTGCATACCCTTTGACCCAGCAATATCACTTCTAGGACTCTATCCCAAAGAGATCATAAAAATGGGAAAGGGTCCCACATGTTCAAAAATATTTATAGCAGCACTCTTTATGGTAGCCAAGAACTGGAAATCAAGGGAAATGACTGAACAAGTTGTGGTACATGAATGTAATGGAATACTATTGTGCTATAAGAAATGATGAACAGAAAGACTTCAGAGAGGCCTGGAAAGACTGATATGAACTGATGCTGAGTGAAAGGAGCAGAACCAGGAGAACTTTGTACACAGCAACAACCACAGTATACAAGGAATTTTTCTGGTTGACTTAGCCCTTCACAGCAATACAAAGACCTAAAAAATTCCCAATGGACTCTTGAGATAAAATGCCTTCCACATCCAGAGAAAGAACTATGGAATTGCATCACAGAATGAAGCAGACTATTTTCTCTTATGTTATGTTTTATTTTTTATTTCGTGGTTTCTCCCATTCATTTTAATTCTTCTGTGCGACATGGCTAAGGTGAAAATGTGTTTAATAAGAATATATGTGTGGAACCTATATAAGATTACAAGCCATCTCAGGGAAGGAGGGGGTAGGGAAGGAGAAAAATCTAAGATATATGGAAGTAATTGTAGAAAACTGAAAACAACCAAATTAATTAATAAAAAAAAGTCCATCACTCATGGTTTCCTCCTAGTGGGTTCAGAGGATTCTATTGGTCTGACAAATGGAATATTTTAGTGTTGGACTTGTTTGCATGTTTACTAGATTCAGTTATGTTTGACTCTTCTTGAAGCTATTTAGGATTTTCTTGGCAGAAATATTGAAGTAGTTTGTCATTTCCTTCTCCAGTTCATTTTACAGATGAGGAAACACAGGGTAAAGTGATTTGCACAGGGTCACACAGCTAGTAAGTGTCTGAGGCCAGATTTGAACTCAGGAGGAAGAGTACTCCTGACTTCAGGTCTAGCACTCTATCCACTGCACCACCTACTTACATAGACTTAACTTAAACCTAAAAGAAGACAGAAATTAGCTCGGTCAAGAAAGCCCTGAACTCCTAATTATCTCCTTGATCCCAGTATTCTTCAAGGGATGTGATAAGTCAGCATACCTGTTAAAACCATGCTACTCTTTTTTTAAATTAATTTTATTTTTCAGTTTTCAACAATCACTTCCATAACTTTTGAATTTTCTCCCTCTCCCTTCCCCCTTCCCTCCCCAAGACAGCATAGAATCTTATTTGGGTTCTACACATACATTCTTATTAAATACATTTTCACTTTAGTAATGTTGCATAGAAGAATTTTTTAAAATGGGAGAAACTATGGGTAAGACTAAACAAAGCTAAACATAACAAAAGAGAAAATAGTCTGCTTCATTCTGCTTTCTGACTCTATGGTTCTTTCTCTGGATGTGGATGGCATTTTGCATCATGAGTACTTTGGAAGTGTTTTAGGTTCTTGCATTGCTGTGAAGGACTAAGTCTATCAGAAACAGTCCTCGAACACTGTGTCTCCTGGTTCTTCTCACTTAATCAGAATCAGTTCATATAAGTCTTTTCAGAGTTTTCTGACATTTGCCTCTTCGTTATTTCTAATAGAACAATAATATTCCATTACACTCAAATACCACAACTTGTTCAGTTATACCCCAATTGATGAGCATTCCCTCAATGTCCAATTCTTGGGCATTATAAAAAGAGCCGTTATAAATATTTTTGCACATGTGAGTCTTTTTCCCATTTTTATGATTTCTTTGGGATACAGTCCTAGAAGCAGTATTACTGGGTCAAAGGGCATGCACATTTTTATAGCCCTTTGGGCATAGTTCCAAATTGCTCTCCAGAATGGTTGGATGAGCTCACAGCTCCACCAAAAATGAATTAGTGTTCCAACTCTCCCACATCTTCTCCAACATGTATCATTTTCCTGTTTTGTCATGTTAGCTACTCTGAAAGGTGTGATGTGGACCTCTAACCAATAATGATTTTGAGCATTTTTTCATATGGTAGCTTTAATATCTTCCTCTGAAAACTTCTTGTTCATATCCTTTGACCATTTATCAATTGAGGAATGACT
This sequence comes from Bettongia penicillata ogilbyi, assembly GCA_023548195.1. NCBI lineage: Eukaryota > Metazoa > Chordata > Mammalia > Diprotodontia > Potoroidae > Bettongia > Bettongia penicillata. Next base: position 98,474 of record JAJHZJ010000426.1, read on the forward strand.
TGTATTCTTGTATATTTGACTCAGTTCTCTACATAGTTTAGAAATGATGCCTTTATCACAGACACTAGTAAAAATTCTTTACCAATTTTCTTCTTCCTTCCTAATTGTGGTTGCATTGACTTTGTCTGTGTAAAAATTTTTCAATTTAATGTAACCAAAAATATCCACTTTGCATTTCATAATGTTCTCTATCTCTTGTGTAGTCATAAATTCCTCCATTCTCCATAAATCTGACAAAGTATTCCTTGTTTTCCTAATTTGTTTATAGTATCAGTCTTTATACCTAGATCATGTATCCATTTGGACCTTATTCTTGTGTATAGTGTCAGGCATTGATCTATGCCCAGTTCCCACCACACTGTTTTCCTGTTTGGCCAACAGTTTTTATCAAACAGTGAGTTCTTATGCCAGAAGCTGAGGTCCTTTGGTTTACCAAGCAGTAGACTATTATAACCATTGACTACCATGTCTTATGCACCTAATATGTTCCACTGATCTACCCCTCCATTCTACCCTTTTAGGAGTCAGGAAAGTTGTATGTGTGCATGTGTGTGTGTGTGTGTGTGTGTTCATCCTTCATTGCCGAAGAAGACCATGCCATCAGAGAAATAATGACATGCCATGCACTTGACTTTGTTTTGAGTGAGGGAGGGCCATGTAGGTCACCAGCCTCACTTCTCCTCCAGAGTCATCCGAATCCAGTGACCATATTTTCATCAGGATGACTGGAGATGACCCAGGATGAGGCAATTGGGGTTAAGTGACTTGCCCAAGGTCACATAGCTAGTGAGTGTCAAGTGTCTGAGGTGAGATTTGAACTCAGGTCCTCCTGACTCCTTCACCGGTGCTCTATCCACTACACCACCTAGCTGTATCAGGAAAGTTATATGTGACTTGAATAATGTCTCTAAGCAAAGAAACAAGTGGGATAGGCACTTATCTTGATCTTAACCCAGTACAGATGATGCTTATCTTAAAGAGTGTTTGAGATTGAAAACAACCATGGTTCAGACACTTGCTGGCTATGTAATCCTGGGTCAATCAACTTGTGTCTCTAAGCTCCAATATGCACATTTGTGAAATGAGAGGGCAGGACTAGATGTCTTCTTAGGTCCCATTCAGGTCTTACTACAATCATCAGTATAGTACAGGTATGTTCCCAGGTTGTATGTGTGGCCTGGGAGAAGGAGTAGTTGCTTCTGGCCACAAGAGATAGAAAATGGCTATAATAAAGATGATGGTGGTAACAGCTTCATGCCTCTTCAAGAGATAGAAAACAGAGAGACAATTCTGTCAGTTTTGCTGATACTCAGAATGAGTTCAAACTGACAAGGAACATTAAGAAGAACCAAAAATATTTTTTCCACCTGTACTCTTTAGTTATTTTTCTCCCTGGGCCTCATAGTGCCTCTTCTGGGGAAGGAGAACATTTTATGAGATGACCTCCAGGAGCTTTTCCATCCCTAAGATCCTGTATCTCAAGCTGGACTATCTATCTCTGTAAGTAGCTTCAAGGAGCAAATTGAGATCCACCAGGGGTTGTGGAAATACTGCTAACACAAACTGCAAATTATTCCTTTGAGGGGCAAAAAGGTTTCAATGAAAGGTGAAGGCATGAATATTGATTATGGTTCAATTTGAAATTCTGAGAATTTAAAATTTTAATTTGTCTCCTGTGAAATGATGAAAATTTCAAGTCCCTGTGTAGCTCTAAGATTCTGCCATAACCAGGCCTGATTCCGAATCTATATAGCAAGGTATTGTAACAAGAGCATTACAATACAAGTAAAATTTATGTGTTCCTATGGCAGATCTGCCATTAACTGACTGGTACTTCCTTTGCTTCCTCCTCACTCTCAGTGTCCTCATCTGTAAAGTAAAAGGTTTGGACTGGAAAGATAAAATCTCATAATACAGAGATCAAATGTGGCACAATGATTTCTATCTGTAAGAAGAGCTGAATAACACTTGTATTTCTTACTTCATTGAGTTGTTATGAAGAGTTTTACAAAGCAGTCAGTCAGTAATCTGTCAATAAACATTGTTAAGTACCTACTATGTTCTGGGCATTGTGCTATATGCTAGGAATATAGAGAGGAGGGAGTATAGGGAGAAGGGGAAAGGAAAGAAAAAAGGAAGGAAGGAAGGAAGGAAGGAAGGAAGGAAGGAAGGAAGGAAGGAAGGAAGGAAGGAAGGAAGGAAGGAAGGAAGGAAGGAAGGAAGGAAGGAAGGAAGGAAGGAAGGAAAGGAAAGAAGGAAGGAAGGAAGGAAGGAAAGGAAAGAAGGAAGGAAGGAAGGAAAGGAAAGAAGGAAGGAAGGAAGGAAGGAAGGAAGGAAGGAAGGAAGGAAGGAAGGAAGCAAGGAAGGAAGGAAGCAAGGAAGGAAGGAATGGAAAGAAGGAAGGAAGGAAGGAAGGAAGGAAGGAAGGAAGGAAGGAAGGAAGGAAGGAAGGAAGGAAGGAAGGAAGGAAGACAGAAAGAGAAAGAGAACAAGTCCTTGCTCTCAAGGAGGTCATAGTCTAATGGGGGAGACAACGTACAAACAAAATATATAAAGTATAAATTAGAGACAATCAATGAGAAGATACTAGTATTAAAAGCTGTTCAGGAAAGAATTATTATAAAACATAAGATTTTAGTTGGATCTTGAAGGAAACCAAGGAATCTGGGAGGCAGAGATGAAGAAGGAGATTATTCCACACTTGGGAAACAGCCAGTGAAAACATCCCAGAGTCAGGAGATGGAGCACCTTGTTCAAAAATAGCAATGACTCCAGTGTCACTGGATCACAAAGTATATGCAGAGATTTGAGGCGAGTGAGGTATAAGAAGGCTAGAAAAGTAGGAGAGGATCAAGTTGTGAAGGAACTTGAATGCCAAACAAGATTCTGTTTTGATCCTAGAGATAGTAGGGAACCCCTTAAATTGATTGAATAGGTTGGAAGGTGGCATGGTCTGATCTGTGCTTTATGAAGGCTAATATGACATTGAGTGGGGATATACTGGAATGGGGGTACATTTGTGGCAGGATGACCAATCAACAGTCTATTATAGTAGTCAGACTCTTGAGATAATGAGGGTCTAGAGTACCATGGTGTCAGCTTCAAAGGAAAGAAGGTAGCATATATGAGAGATGTTACAAAGGTAAAATTGACAGATCTTAGGGAGTGAGAGACAGGAGATGGAGAGTGAGAGAAAACGAGGAGTAAAGGATAGCACCTAGGTTTGGAGAATGAATGACTGGACCTGAATAGTAATCAGGAAGTTAGGTTGGGAACAAGTTTTAAAGGAAAGATAATGAGCTTAGTTTTGGACTTACTGAGTTCATAAATGTCTACAGGACATGCATCCACTTTGAGATGTCTAAGAGAAAGCATTAATTGCTATCAAAATGTGAACCATTGCTGTCATTATTAGAAGGACATTGGTGCCTCCTGGGAAAGATGTGGGAGAAGCACAGAGAAAGTCATGTCAACAAGCATTTATTAATTGCCTACCATGTGCCAGGTACAACAATAACATTAACAACAGTTAATATGTATATATCACTTTATTTGTAAAGCACTTATCGTGTACCACCTCATTACATTTCATTAATTCTATGACGAAGGTAATTAGGTACAGGTAGACAAGAGCTTAGCCCTATAATTTATCCAGTGAATCCTCAGCTATCCTGAGCTGTGGAAACAGCATGAAATTCTTCCTTTCAACTCCTCACCTCCACCCTTGATCAAGGAGCAAACGCTTTAAAAGAATGCTTCCCCCACTATGATTTTTTTTCTTGTTTGTTTTTAGTGTTGGATTTATCAACATGTTTTCAACTGAGCAGGCATTCTTTTTCCCTGTTCCTGTTAACTAAAGAAATGTCCCTATTGTGTGAATTGCTTTCTGTCTGCACTAGCAGAACAATGAAATTTGCATTTTATTGTAATGTTGCTCGTGATGCCTCATCTCCATGTATCATATGGAAACCTATCCTTTCCTTTGATCTAAAATGAATTTGCCTGAATTTTTAAGAGGAGCATCTGTCTATTCAAGAGGAAAACATTATATCCCCTTCCAGATTTCTTTTAGTCTTGGAAGGTGAAAATTCAATATGAAAATGGTCCATAAAATTCGTTGGCCCATTTCCAAACCATGTAGAATACATTTCATCCGTTGTAGCTTGCTGGAATTGACACTCACTAACCTTAAGTTCGTTCAGCACTTCTTCCACATCTCCCATGCTACTTATACTGAGATTGTGCTGGTAGGCCTAAGGACACAACACAGATTTACACCAAAGCTTAATCCTAGACTGACTCTGCCTCCCTCTTTTGAGCACTGTGGAGACCACAGCTCCAGGCTTCAGAAGCTTTCTCAGGTCTCAGAAGTCAGCTTGGCCATAATTCTTTAAGAGGAAAAGCCTCCCAGAGGCTGCAACCCAGAGGCAATAGTGCTGCAAAGCTCTTCCCTGCTGGTGCCAGGGAAAACAGGCTCTGAACTGCCATTGCTGGCAGAGAACCAAGGAACAGAAGGAGTGAGACAGACCACAAGACAGGATACCATTTGTGAGGGGTACTGTCCAGCATTCTACCAAGCCTGAAGAAAAGAGCAGAGTATTGAGCTGGGACCAGTTCTGACCACACAAAAATCATCTGGGGCAGAGACCTAGGCTGGTGAATAGTAAATTGCCCAGTATGGGACGATGAGATGCTTTGCCATCCAACCCCCAAAGAAATCACAATTAGAAGGCAGGGAATCAAAAAGTGAGGAATAAGAAAAATAAGTCAGGGGAAAATGATTGAAAGTACCAAAGATTTCAAGAAAAAGAAATCTCAGAGACTTTGAACAGTGAGAGACAGATCAATAAGAAAAACAGTAACAACAGAAGGAAATAAGTACTCTAGATCTAGTAAATTATTTCAGGAATCTATGTGCAAATACTGCAACATGAAAGAAAACAATCCAACATTTGATGAGACAGAGAACCCTGTAGAATTTGGGGGGAATGTGGAATCATGGATTTTAATGTGTTTTAATATTTTCATTTTAAAGATGAGTAGACAGATCAATTTAATTGACTTTCCAATTGTCATACAGAATGATGAGGCTGTGTGACATTGTTGGGGAAAGGGAGAAAAGGAAGAGTTGTATTTGGAAATGGAGAACCTGGAATCTTGGCTCTGCCACTTATTATCTATAAGTATTTGGGCAAAGCAGTTAACATTTTGGGGGGTCTCAATTTCCTCATTTCTAAAATCAAGGAATTGGTATAGATGATATTTTAGGTCCCTTATAAATGCATAATACTAAGTGGTGAATCTAGAACTTGAATTTGGAACTTCTGACTCCCAAGACCACTGTTCTTCCTACTCTACCACAGTTCCTTCTATTACAATCAATCAAGTATTCCCTATGCCTTCATGATTCTTGCTATTGAGAAGAAGAAGAAGAAGAAGAAGAAGAAGAAGAAGAAGAAGAAGAAGGAGGAGGAGGAGGAGGAGGAGGAGGAGGAAGGAAGGAAAAGGAGGAGAAGAAGAAGAAATGGCCTTTAAATAATGCTTTAAGATTTTCAAAGTACTTTATGGGCTTTGTTTCATTTGATTCTAACAAGGCAGCAAGCATTTATTAAAGGCTGTGTGCACTATGAAGTATATTCCATTGTTATCCCCACTTTGTAGATGAGGAAACTGAGCTAAAAGAGATTGGCCACTTGGCTCACCCAGGGTCACAAATCTAGCAAGGGTCTGAGGCATGATTCAAATTCAAGGTTTTTTAATCCAAGTCCAGTGCTCTGTCCATTATGCCATCTAATTACTTATGACCATTTTATTTTAACCATTCTTTCCTTATGTTTCCCAGGGAGTAAAATAGGCTTATAATGTACATTATTTACATGGAAAATTGTACATAAATTAACACAAATTATAATGATCTCTAAATAATGCCCCATAACAAATGACTAATTTCAGGCACTCAACTAAATAACCAATTGCTGCAAAAGCCCTCAATCCCATGTGTTTCCCAGGAGTCTCCATCATCTCAACTGAATACTCAGAGATATTAGCCTTTGTGAGGTGTGAGACTTTCCATCTCCAAGTACCAGAGTCCCCTCAGGTTGGAGAACCAGGACCATATTCTTCCAGACCAAAGAGGCCTGTAATTCTTCCTCCAAAGAACCTAAAGTAGAAAGGTCATTGAGTGAGTTTCTCAATCATCAGAGCATTAACAACACAAGACACCAGATACGTCTGAGACCATACCACAGGTAATGTAATATGCTCACCTTTGGAACCACACCCATGTGGTGATACTTGCCCCAATCTTGAGCTAATTAGTCAAAACATATTTATAAAGTGACTACTATATACTCAATACTATACTAATTCCTGAGGATACAAAGGAAGTAAAAGACTGTCCACTCACAAGGACCTCACAGTCCAATGCAGATGGGAGTCAGGGAAGGATAGGAAGGAAAGGGAACAAGCTCTTATTCAGTAAGTACAATGTGCCAAATACTGTGCCAAATTCTAGTCAAATACTATCTCCTCTGATTCTTACAACAGTCTTGGAAGGTAGGTGCTATTACATTGGTGCAATTATTATCGCTATTTAACAGTAGCAATAACTGAGGCAGACAGAAGTTAGAAGACTTGCCCAGAGTCACATAGCTGAGAAATGTCTGGAACTGCATTTGAACTCACGTCTTCCTAAATCCAGGTACAACGCTCTATTCACTACACCATCTAGCTGTCAACAATAGGGGAGAGAACATACAAAGAAACTATATGCTTACACATATGGTATAATTATGCACAAATATAGATAAACACAAATGTAAATTTGTACAAATTACATGTGTGTATGTATATATAGATATATGTATATATGTACATATATATGATAAATTGGAAATAGCCAACAGGAAAAAGGCGCTAGAATTAAAGGGAACCAGTACATGATCCCAATGTCTAAATAGCCCCAGATAATATTTCATGTCCCATTTAGCTAACAGCTACTTCTTTGCCACTTGCCTTACCACCATGCATGTACCTCTCCCCCTCAAAGCTGAGGGCAGTAATCAAAATGATAGAACTATTGCCTCTGGGAAATGTGTAGCAATTTCCTCCCACATGGTTCTACTCACCAAGCTGTGTCATCCTCAAACACAACATACTTCCCTGTCTACCACTTCCCTTTATATATTATTCCCCCTACTAGGATGGAGGTTCTTTTAAAGCAATTACCATATTGCTTTTGCATTTTGTACTGAGTTCTTATAGCTCTTGGTATATAATACTCGTCATTTATTCATTCATGTATTACCAGCAATGGAATGACCAATTAAAAAACCCTCCTCCCAAGATTCCTCCTGTTTTCTACATATTTACTATCTTTTCATCTTCTATTGTTCAATTCTTGGCATAGAACTCACACTACTCCCCTCCATATTCATTTGATTCAAGCTAAGATGGATTACTTACTTCTCCTGTACACATTAATCACTTTTCCAGCTATGTGCCTTTGTTTGCATCATTATCTATGCCTGAAATGGCTTTTGCTTCCAAAATTTGCCCATCACATCATGCGTACTCCAGGAAATCCTCACTGATCAGCCCAAATGGAAATTGTTGTTATAGTCCAATGTGCGTATATTCTATTCTGTAGTGTAATTATTGTATCATCCTCCCTTAACCATTCCAATGCTTAACCACATCTTCCTCCCCTCAACTTCTCTGGTCTCTATTGTCTCTACCACACAATATAGTGATTAATTCTGTACTTACTAAGGTTTAACCCCAAATCTGTTAGAATTTGGGTTTGAGTCCCAACTCCACCAGTTACAAATCGTATGACCTTCTCTGGGTGTCAGTTCCATGTTTTCTATAACGATTAAGTTAACCTGAATGATCTCTAAGGTTCCTTCCAACTGTAAATTATGATCGTAACATTCTGGTGATTTGCCAGATGAAGAGATTAGACATAATTTACTGTGCCTTCTAGTGACATGCTAGCAAATGGTTAGCAACCATTTCTACAAGGAAAAAAGACACCCTTCTAAGTGTAATCAATATCATTAACCTTTTCTCCATCACTTTCTTAAATCTAGACAATTACCAAGCAATTGAGAATAACTATTTTCTTTATATATTAATTATCAGTTTTACATATGAGACCCCAAAATACTTTCTTTTGCCTCCATATTCAAAGCTTAGACCTTGTAGATCAAGGTAGCCAGCCTCTGAAAGACAGGGCTGATGATAATTGACCTAACCTGAGGAACATCCTTCTCAATCTTGGGCAGGACTCCACCCAACTGGGAGAGTTTATTTCTGATTAAAGTATAAAAGAGAATCTAATCTTGGTGACTTCTTCCTGTTGTTCAACTTAAGTGGTCTGGGTGGAGAATAGACTCTTTTGTTAGTTGGTGGTTGTCTTTGTTTCTTGAAGAGGACCAAAGTGACAGCACAATGGTAGAGTCAAAGTACAGTGTGAAGACTGTGACTGATCAGATCAACACAAGCTCAGAATGTTCCACCACAGGTGGGACACAAATAGTCCAAATAAATAGTTGTGGGGATTCTCTAAATTTGCATATCTCGAATTTCTTTTGAGCTACTTAAATTCTGCTTTGCTTATAGAACATGGCACTTTCTCTGATGAGGGCATGCCATGCTGGGAACAAGCACACAGTTATGTTTCACTTCATTGGTGACTGGGAAAACATGAGAGTGTTGTCCATTAACCAGATCCTGGACAAGCATGCTGTCATGAAATTGGCATACAATGCTGATGAACTTCTCTGGGCGACCACATTTTGACATAATTTTCCATAAACCCTCACAGCTAAAGACTTTGGTCACATCTGAAAACATTGCATACAGAACTCTGGTCTGCTTTTGGCATTTCTCCTGGAGTTGTCAGGCAGCAAATAACATATTGATTATTCCTATCTCAGATAGATGACCATCTTCCAAAGGTGAAGGATCAGCCTATTAAGGAGACTTCTGGCAAGAATCTTGCCAGCAATGACTAACAGAGAGACCCTCCTGGGATTGTCACAGGACAATCTATTTCCTTTAACTTTATAGAGCTGGACAATGAAGTCATTCTTGAACTCCTAGGAAATAACCTCATCTTGCCATATAAACCAGAAAATTTCAGTCAGCTTCATTTTTCCAATTTTTTAAAATTTATTTGTTTTCAGTTTTCAACAATCTTTCCATAAGTTACACATTTTTTTTCCTTCCAAGACAGCATGACATCTTCTATGGATTCTACACATGCATTCCTATTAAACACATTTGCACATTAGTCATGTTACATAGAAGAACTAAAATGAATGGGAGCCTTTATATGAGCAGTGGACCCCTTACCACGTTCATCTCAGCTGCAGTACAATCAGCACCAGGTGCTATGCCACACTTAAGGAGCCTAAGTGCATTCAAAACCTCTTCTGTAGTTGGAACCTCACCTAAGGAAAGATTGACTCTAACCTAAGGTAAATAATGGATGGCTTCAGCATTGTTTGATAGGAATCAGTTGAGAACCCTATGAAAGTGTTCAGTCTATCTCTCTAAAATCAGGTCCTTGTCACTAATCAATGTGGCTCCATCAGCACTGAGTAGTTGAGATGCACTAGGTCTTTGGCCCCTAAATAGCCTTCAGGGCATCACAAAAGTGCTTTAGATTGCTACTATCAGCATAAAACTGAATTTCAACTGCCTTTTTACTGAGCAAAGAATCCTACATCTCTCTAACTTTCCCTTGTACTTTACTTTTGATGGAATTAAATGCCTCCTTCTTAGAGACAGATGAGCTATCATGATAGAAAACCCTGTGGATATCTCCTTTTCCATTCTGAATTTTCCCATCATTTTCATCAAACCAGTCTTGATGTTTGCAAGTGTTCTGACTCAAATGAGCAAATGCAGTGCTATACAAGTCTCTGAAAGCTGCCCATTCCTTTTCTGCTCCACTGTTGCCAACTGTGTATTGGCTTAATTTTCCATCCCTTAGAAACAAACTGTTCCCTCAGAGAAGCACTCAAATCTGTTGATATTAATTGCCTTGGGGCTGCCACATTTTATTTGAATATGACTTTATCTTAGAGGATAAATCTATAATCAGTCCAGCACTCTGCACCTCACATTGCCTTCATCATTCTCACATACTGTCTGTCTCTTCTCCTTACAATTACATTTTATATTAATTGTCAGTTTGCTACAAGGGTGCATCCACGAAGTTTTATTGCATTTAGGTAAACAGAAGATGGTGTTGTTGATAAGAAGACTTCAGTGATATACAAGACTTCAGAAATAAGTGACCATTGCTGTTTCTGTTTCCAACTCCATTCCTCCCTAGGACTCCCTGCCAAGTCTGGAAGTTTGAGACTACTTTAGCTTAAAGTCATCCAGAATTATAAGCTTTTCCTCTATTGTCACATTGATGATAAGGGTCTCCAGGTCTTCATACAATTTTTCTCTGACCTCTTCAAGGTTAGTCATGGTCTGTGCATAGGCACTGATGATGGTGGTAAGATATTTTCCAGCAAGTGGCAATTGCATTGTCATGAGTCTGATTCTTTTGTATTGATTTTCTGGAGGTTTAATGATTTGAGTGGAAATGAGTCTCTTTGTACAAGAGTACAGATATGATCAAAGTCATATCCCCAGTCCCTCATTAGAAAAATCTGAATCTCATTATAACATTCATTCTCTCATTAATTGTTAACCAATCAGAATTGGTTTCCACCCATCAGGAACACCCCTTTTTCCAGAAGTATTTAAACATTCAGTCACCTCTATGCAGTCTTTGGTTGCCCCAAGAAACCACTGACCTCAACTTATTATTTGCTAGGCTAATTAATAAATTGATTATTAATTACCCAGAAACTCTGTCTCTCAGACTCCTTATTTGTCTCACAATAAATCAAACCCTGATTTTTTTTATTTGTCAAATTCCAAGGTGTAAATGCTCACACTGAAAATTTAACAAGCAGCTGTCATGTGTCAGTATAAGCTGGCTCCAGCATACCACTGGACTCCCTTATATTTCTAACTTTCTATGATTCAGAGTGTAGAGATCTTATTTTTCATAATAGCTTGTAAGCTCATTGAGGCCAGATTCCATGTATCATAGATTAAGAGCTGAGACCTTCAAGTTCAAGTCATCTAAACCCCTCATTAAGTAACTGAGGAAACAAAGGCCAAGAAAAGATTAAAAACTAGCCCAAAGTAGAATAGGTAGTAAGCAGCAGATCCACTATCTGAACCTAGCCTGTGATGCCAAATCTGGTCATATTTTTTACAAAATTACATAACACTGCCACCTATCTTACTTTATTTTTATTTCTTCCCAAGAACATAGCACAGTATTTAACACACAGTAGGTGCGCACCTACAAGGACTATTTAGTACTTGAATTAAAATTGATGGTTAAAAAAAGTCACCCTCAGCAGTGCTATTTGATTTATGCATCATGATTATGACAACATTAGCTAAATTTAAATGGCTATAAGTAGTGCTTTTTTCTGTTAAAACAGTTTTGGTGGTTCTAAAAGAGGAAAAGGAAAGTTATATTTGATGATCCCAGATTCATGACAAACTGCAAATGGGGGAGGGAATTCCCCAAGTTAAAGGATATGAACAAGCAGTTTTCAGTGAAAGAATCCAAGCTATCAATAGCCATATGAAAAGATGTTCTAAATCACTAATAATTAGGGATATTGGCACATGACCACTAGCATAGTGTGCCTAGATCAGAAGGTGCTGTGCTGTATGAGCAAAGCAGAATTATGCTAATACAAAAGAACTACGACGTGTGCTAATTTAGAGACATCTCCATTGTGAAAAACCTCCATGCAAGGTCTTTAGTTACCTATAGAAATCACTGACCTCAACTTATTATTTTCTAGTCTAATTAATAAATTGATTATTAATTACCCAGAACCATTGTCTCTCAGACTTTTCATCTGTCTCACAATAAGTTCTCATGGACTATTTATGCCTCACCTACTTCAGAGTCTTCCAAGCCACTCTCGGTCTGATCAGTCATAGTTGGATATACTGTACCTTGACTGTAATTTAGTAATGTAATTTTGGTCCTCTTTGAGGATGAAAAACAATAACCAATTAGGGGGATTCACATAAAAATTACTCTCAAGTATCCCTTTACTCCCAACAGATTGGAAAATTTGCAAAAAAGTGGGGAAGGAAATTGAAAATGCCAGAGGCGCAGTGGGAAAACACGTTCATCAATGAGCTGTTGATGGAGCTCTGAACTGGCCATTGTTTTAGAAAGCAATTTGGAAGTATGGACAAAAAGCTAGTAAACTATGAGTATCCTTTGATGTGGTGATACCCCTGCAAGGTCTATAGTCAAAAAAGATGAAAGAGGGAACGGGTACACATACACACACACACACACACACACACACACACACACATACACAATATTTATAGCAGATTTTCAGGTGGTGGCAAAGAATTGGCAACTGAGAAGATGCCTTCAAGGGAATGGCTGAACAGTGAATGTCATGGAATATCATTGTTCCATGAACCAATGCCAAATGAAGTGAGTAGAAAATGTAGAGAGAGGAGAGCAGTACAGTAAAGATATTCAACTATGAAAGTCTTAGAAACTGATCAACCATAATTCCAACAGATTTAGGCTGAAATATACAGCCCATCTTCTGAAAGAGAGATGATGGTCTCAGAGTACAGACTGAGGCATATGTTTGTGTGTCTGTTTAAGCAAAGGAACTTATTTTGCTTGCTAATATACATTTGTAATAGCTTCTATTTTCCTTGTTTTTTCAATGGAGAGAGGGAAACAATTTGGAGCTGAAAATGAAGCAAAAAATATTTTCTTGAAAATGGGAGAGAGGAGAGAAAAGTACAAGGAGTGAGAACATGGGGGAGAAAGACATATACCCAAGGAAAAAACATGTTTATAATGTCATTCAATTGAATCAGTATTTTTTTCTCTAAGAATTTTCATTAACTCAGCTTCTAAGATATTTTAATATTCAAATTTATTATATTTTCTGTGTCAGTAAGAGGTTATGATAGTTCCTGTTTCTCCTTTTCATTACTTTCAAATATCCTCCCACTTAATTCAGGGAAAGTATATCACATGGGTTCATTTTTGTGGGCTCATCTTAGCTAAAGATAATCAGTCACATACGATGAAAATGACTTATTTCAGTGCCACATTTAGTAGTTAGGGTAAGTTAGGTCAGCATGCAAATTCTGGGAGTTCAAAGAAAGAAGGAGAAGGAAATAATTATTTAAATTTGTTTTGAGGGCCACTGTTTCAGCATTATTTGAAAATAATTCTTTAGAGCTAAGAAAATGGTTTCAATTTGATATGCCAAAACAAAAAGAGCACCATTAGGAAAAGAAAAAAATCTATTTCCCCCAGCTTTTATTTTCCTTTATGATGCATATCTCCAATTAATTCTGAGCAGATAGGACAGAAATGTCATTCTGCAGGCACAGGCTGACATTATAACCCTCAGACAACTTCAGACAACTTATCAAGAATAAATAAGAAGAGACCTTTTAAGGTTCCTATTCTCCCCAGCTCGGATGTTATCCATTGAGAAATTCAAGAGTCATAGAATAATAGATTTGGAAGACACCAATGACCATCCCCTCCCTGATAAATGAACCCTTTCTAAACTATCTCCAGAAAATTACTCTTTTTTTTTTTTTTTCTTGAACACCTGCAATGAAGAAGAACTCACTGTTTCAGAAGGCAGTATTTACCAAGTTGAGATATCTCTCAGGAAGGTTTTGCTTCACGTTGAGTTGAAAACAGTTACTCCATAACATTGAACGAGGATATCCTAGAGGTGCAAGGAAATTTAGGAATTATCCAGTCCTAACCTAACCTGAAATGTGAATTCCTCTATATGATATGACTGACAAGCGGTCAACCATTATGTCCTTGAAGATCTCCAGTGATAGAAAACTCACTAACTCAAAAGGCAGCCCATATGACTTTTAGACAACACCAATTTTCAAGGGCAGCTAGGTGGTATAGGGGGTACAGTGTTGGGCCTGTAGTTAGAAAGACCTGAATTCAAATCCAACCTTAGTCTTATACTAGCTATGTGATCCTGAGCAAATTTGCCTCAGTTTCCTCATTTGTAAAATGAGCTGGATAAGGAAAGGGCTAATCACCCTAGTACCTCTGCTAAGAAAGCTCCAAATGGAGCTTTCCAACACAAAGAGTTGGACACAACTGAAATGACTGAAAAAACCAACAATTTTTCAGTAAGTTCTTTCCTAGTTTTGACTACAAATTCATCACCCAATAATTTTCACCAATTTTTCCTAATTCTACCATCAGTGATCAGGCAGAAATGTAACCTCTCTTACTGATTGATAGCCCTTCAAATATTTGAACCCCAAAATGGTAATTTTTGTTAGAGTGCAGTAGCATTAAGCTCATACAGAGACAGAAGATCCAGTAAACCATATGTAAGGATCCCTGGGGACTGCATATTGACTTAGAAAACCATATATTAATATTATCTGAATTGAATTGTGAAATTTAACCTCTATGTGTTGGAGTTTACAGACTTATATTTTTTTTTTCCTGGACACAATTTGTGAATTGAAACTTCATTTTCCACATTCAGAAGTTCTGGGTAGCTTTTTCCATTTTTTCCTTCATTGCGGCATTAAGGTTTTTTGACCTGTCATGTTCATCTGGAAGAACTATGCTCCTTAGGCTGTCTCTTCTCATCCTGTCTTTGAGATATGTGTGTTTTGCTTGCATGATGAGGATATTTTCTTTAAAGGTTTTTTTTTTCTTTTGTTTCTCCTCTTGTAGGTTCTTTTTCAGTTCTATATATTTGTGCTTCCAATCTGTTCTTTGTTCTCTCTTTGTTTCTTTGATGAAATTTCCCACTGCATATTCCTATTCTATTCTGTTCATTGTTTTTTGCTGTGAAGGACATAAATTCTACTCTCATAATTCCCATTCCTCTTCTAAATCACTCAAGAACAGAATGTTTTGTCTCATGTTCTATTCAAATTCTTCAGGCTCCTCTCTCATCAAATGTTACATCATCTTCATTTTGCAATATTTATTCACAGATATTTTTTTTTATTTACTAGATAAATAGGCCATAAAGTCTTTGAGATTTCTACTTCCTGAAATCTTTGAAACTTTCAGTCTTTATTCTTCTCTTATTTTCTTTATCACTCATTTTCTGTCTCCCTCTCCTCTGATTGTAGTTTCCCTGGGAGCTGGATCTCAAAGCATCTCAGCTCCTTTCTACACTGTGCAACTCACCAGCCTAGGTCTGTACCCCAAAATTATTTTTTCATGATCAAAATGGTCCCAGGTCAATACTGTGCTCTTTACCTCAGGTTAGTGGAATGCTGAATAATTCCCCACATATATGTTATTTTATCTTAGTGACCTGTCCCACTCTCTCTGTTCTTTAGTTCTCTGAACAAGTGCTATCAATTCAGAACTTGCTTTCCCCAGCACCAGTGGTTCAGATTTTCTTTGGTATTAAACAAAATAAAGTGCAAGTCATTTCATCATTTCTCTGACGGCATGGTCTTCTTTGGCAACAAAGGATTAACACAAAAATGTGTGAGTAGATGTTGCTGCCTAACAGCTCCTCCTCTCCTATCTGTCTCCCCATCCCCTTCCTTCTGTTCTCCAAAGAAGGTAAATTTGCATGGTCAGAAGATGCCCAATTAGCTTGGGTTTTACTGGCTAGTTTCCTTCCCTTCCCTTCTTTTCTCAAAACCTAAACTCTGAAGCTTATACATTGGAGGACACTAGGCCCCTGCCTAAGGGTTCTTCTGGACCCTCCTGGCTTCAGAGTGATTACTGTAGCAACAGTAGTAACTGTTGCTGTTTCCCTCCCAGCTTAATGTCTTCCTGTTTCTTTGCCTCATTAAAGGGGCCATTCCCTGGCTACTTCTTAAACAGGCCTATTCAGTGAATGGGCATTACTTTACCCTAAGTGAGTACCTAAATTGACCTTGGCCTAAAGTTGCCAAGGTCTCCCAGTGCACCCTGGGTCATCTCCAGTCATCCTGGTGAATATATCTGGTCACAGGATTCAGATGACTCTGGAGGAGAAGTGAGGCTGGTGACCTTGTACTGCCCTCCCTCACTCAAAACAAAGTCAAGTGCAAGTCATGTCATCATTTCTTTGATGGCATGGTCTTTTTCAGCAATGAAGGACAAACACACAATAATCTGGTATTAACAGTTCAGAGTGTTGTAGTGCGAGTTCTTCTAGTTTGTATCCTTAGTGGGCTTTTGCTCCCAAAAGGCTATGGCCAAGCTGGCTGCTGAGGCCTTGAACAAACTTTCACATCCTGAAGCTGAGGTAAAGTACTGGAAAAAGGGAGAGGGGAACAGGGTTCAGAAGTAGATTTTGCTATAATCTTGTCTTGAGTCCTTGGGATCTACTAGTGCATCCTTGCTATCAGTACAAGGAGAGGAGCTAAGTGAATTCAGAATTAATGAGGGTCATTTCCTGCGTTTGAGATTTTTTAAAATATTCTTCGGGTCATTTGAACATGGTAACAGCTGAAGTTGCTTCATTTTTGGCACATAATTTCTGTTTTGGAGAGGTCTGAGGAATGATGAGGATCCAAGAAAATGTCTCCTCTGCCCTCTTTTGCTCATGGTCTGGAAATTCTCACGTATTGTTATCTGCGTTCTATTATATTTTTTATTTACTTTGTTAAATATTTCCCAATTTCATTAATGTGTTTCTTGCTTCACTCAGGAGCATAGCAGGTTACAGGGGACAAGAAGACCTCATAGTTGATACCTCTGGAATAATGGCTAGAATACTGGATTTGTACTTTATAAACCAACTCCTACTATACACAGAGGGAGGCATTAAGACCCACAGAGATTAAGCTATTTCCCCAAGCTCACACAGGTAGTAAGTAGCAGAACTGAGATTTGAGTCTGGGTCCTCTGAATCAAATCAAACAATTACCATTATCCCATGCTACCTGGTTTGAATCCTCATGCAGTTGCTTACTATGTGAATGTGAACCTGGGTATAATGTTTTTAAACCTTGGGTTCTACTCTTGGAAAAAAAGTAGTAATTAAAATAACACCTAAATATCAAAGCATTATTGAGAAAATGGTATGATATAATGTTATACAAATTATAATAGGTCTTCATTATGTACATAATATCAAAGCATTATTGAGAAAATTGTATGACAATGTTATAATAGATCTTCATTATGTACATAATACCAAAGCATTATTGTGAAAATTGTGTGACATAATGTTGTATAAATTATAATAGGTCTTCATTATGTACATATTTCATATTTCACTAAAATTTATTTTAACCCCCAAATCAATGCTTTCTCAGACATTCTCAGATACCAGCTATGAACATTCCAAGTTGAGGTCAAGCAACGTGATTCTCTGGCTTTTTGTTTCAGCTCTCATTGTGTAATTGTTTGCTGTTTTTGGAGTTGTTTCAGTTGTATCCAAGTCTCCATAGTCCCTTCTGGAATTTTCTTGGCAAAGATATTGGAATGGTTTGCCATTTTCTTATCCAGCTCATTGTACAGATGAGGGACTGAGGCAGACAGAGGTTAAATGACTTGTCCAGGGTCACAAAGATAGTAAGCATCCGAGGCCAGATTTGTATTCTAGTCCTGCTGACTATAAGACCAGAACTTTATCTACTATGCCAAAGAAGGGCCCTCCATGTACTGTACACAGGTGTCCTTTTTGCCATCTATTTAATATCATTTTTTGATACATTTTGGGGTGATTTCATTGTTTAAAATGGTATAATGCTTAAGTACTAAGTACTTGGTACACTCTTCTTGTTCTAAGCACAAGAAGGCAGTGACATGCCTTACAAAGAAAATGTGTGTGTTAGATAAACTTCATTTAGACATGAATTATGGTGCTGTTGGTCCTAAGTTCAGTGTTAATGAATCAATAATATGATAAACTGGAGGCTAAAAGGGAAGAAAATTCACCAATCTGTACATAAAGCTGCTTCAGAAAGTGCTCAATAAATGTTGTGACCAGAGGCTCACAAGAAGGTAATCTTATATTTCCCATAGGAGCAATCGTTCCATATTTGCTGATTCTGTGTTTGGGTGATGTTGTAGAACATAGCTACCATGAATGACGAGAATCAATTATACTTCACAAGTCTGAAAAAGTGACATAAATCTGGCCTATTGTTATTGCATCCCTCAACAGTCTTCTTAACTCCAGAATAAACTACTTCAGTGCCCGTAATATGAGATCATCTTTGAAATATTATGAGATAATATTGGTAAAATGCTTAGTATAGTGCCCAGCACATAGTAAGCCTTAAAAAATACTTGTTCCTCCCCCACTCCCAACCCCCATTAATTGAGGAAACTTTGTCATCATTTGAAATCTCCTCTCTATCATGGTCACTCTCTCCTAGATGTTCTCCGTTTTTTCTCTAATAAAATGTACCTTGAAGACAAGAGATGTGTTGCTTTTGTCTCAGCACTTAGCACAAAGTTTTGCACAAAGCAAGGGCTTAATAAATGTCTGTTGATAGGTGGATTATTTATCAGTCTCTTCTATAATGTAGGGTAGCTAGGTGGCTTGGAATCTGGAAAACCCAGCTTCATGAGTTCATATCTGGCCTCACACACTTAATAACTGCATGACTTTGGTCAACTCACTTAATACTGTCTGCCTCAGTTTCTTCATCTGTAAAAGGAGCTAGAAAAGGGATTGACAAACCATTCCAGTATCTTTGCCACAAAAAACCCAAATGGAGTTACAAAGACTTAGAAATGACTGAATAACAACTGAAAAACAAAAATTTCTATAAAGTAATGTCTAGAACTAAGTCAAGTACCTTAGTCTGATCAAGGAATAGCAAAGCAAAACCATTATAAGCTGCCCTCTGCTTTCATTCTGTATACAATTTGTCTATGAATATAGTCTGTGATGATGTTTCTCTTATAATTGTGTTGAGGAAATCAGAATAACCTGTGCATCAGAGAAAAATACCAAGCAATGTATAATTTAGAGCAAGATGTTGGGAATGACAAGAGGTGTTCAAAATATAGAAGTACTGCAGATATTCAGACAAGGAAACTCGATAGTGATCCACTGATAGAAAGAGAAAACTTTCACAAGGCCTGACATTCTGAAGTGGCTTTGTGGTGCTTCATGATGGATTCTGTAGGCTCCCATATGTATTTTTAAGAAGTACTAAAGATAGGCAGCTGGTTTTAAGTATTAAGATATGCCACTTTTCTCCTCTTCTGGGAAATCTGAAGCCTTCACTTCCAACAGAACAAACTCTGTGCTCCTTTCCTCTTTCAGGTTGTGTCTACAGAATGGAAAACAGCTGATCTTGTCAGTCACTGTATCAATTGGATCATTTGTGTGAGCAAAGAAAAAAATAGTTAAAATAGTTCTACAGATCTGGATTTTATAGATAGCTAGTGATGGGGAATGGGGCAGCTAGGTGGCTCAGTGGATAGAATGCCAGGTATAGAATTAGGAAGTTTCCTCTTCTGAGTTCAAATCTGGCTTCAAGCACTTACTATCTGTGTGACCCTGTTACTTAAATCTGTTTGCCTCAGTTGCTTTCTCTGTAAAATGAGCTAGAGAAGGAAATGGCAAACCACTCCTGTGTCTTTGCCAAGAAAACCCCAAATGGGGTCATGAAGAATCAGATACAACTGAACAGCAATGAGTAATGGAAAGGGTGACAGAATGATTATTTCTCTCTTATGTTAATAATCAATTATTGAATTAGGACCACATATTTTTTTCAGAAACCTGTACATTGTTCAGGATGTTGAACTGAAGGATATCACTGATGGATGAGATTGCCCAAATCCCTGGGAGTACATGCTTTTTCAATCTTGGATGGGAGACGCCTTCCAACCAAAGAACTTTACAGAAATTTAATCTAAGGAGAATTCTGGCCCACTGTGTTCCACTCATGCTCGGGGGAGGCAGGGTGAGATGCTTTGTCTAGATTGCCCAAGGCTGGGGGTGGTGTTGGAGCAAAAGCATCAAAGTCAAGTCCCTCATTAGAACTGATCTAGTTCTCATAGCTTTCATTCTACTCATTAATTGTTAACCTATCAGATTTGATTGCTACCCTCAAGAACACTCACTCTTCCAACGGCATAAAAGCTTTGAATGAGTTCTGTAAGGAACCTTTGGGATTCAAGAGTGACATTGACCGCTTTCAGTAATTATCTGCTAGCAATGGTTAATAAAATAACCAACTACCTAGAAAATACGTCTCTCGAACTTTGTCTATATCACAAAAGGAATAAATCACACTTTTATTTAATATTTGCTCCACAAAGTTGCACCTCATTGTCAGTCTCTTCCTCCCCTATGTCCAGCTCCCACATGATCATCATAATTAACCTGCGTTAATATTGAATTTTGTTTCAGAAATCTAGTAATGCCTATGGCTCCCTTCTCATAATAATGCTTTTAAATGTATAAAATGTATACAATTACATCAGTCAGTCAATTGACAACATTTAAAGAGTTTGTTATACATCAGGCACCCAATTATGTAAAAATGCAATTACCAATTTTTTAAAAAATACAAAATCAGAGACCCCCAATTTTGGGACTTCTAACCTAGTTCAACCTACCAAGTGCACCTCAATGCCAATTTCAAAATGTGCAAACTAAATACCAAGGCATTAAATAAATTAGGAAAAGTAACCTGTGCAAAGTTCTACAGTTAATCTTGTGATTTTACAGGAACCTGTGTCTAAGGATCCAAAATACAGTAAATAAATCAGCTTGTCTTTCTTAAAATGTTTGCTTCCTCTTTTGGGGGAACCAAAAGGTAAATTCAATAGATTAATCTACTTCCTTCTAAAGCAAAATTACAGACATTGGTAACAATGCATCATTGTACCTATTATTATAATGATAGACTCAGAGAACGTTAAATATTTAAATAGGATGGTAGAGCACAGAATTTTAGGACATAGAATATTAGAACTATGAGGCACATTACACAATAAAATACTGGAAAATAGAATGTGAGAGCTGGACAGAAGAATGTAGTGAGTATCAGAGTCGGAAGAGAAATTTGAGTTTACAGATGAGGAAAATAAAGCTTCCAAATAATTTACACTTCCTTATACAAATACCTGCCCTTCACCAAAGGGACAAGTAGTTTTAAACTAGATTGTAACTAAGGGCAGGCAACTCTAAGTAGGTATGTTGGAGTTCATTGTTTCTTCCTTTTTTAAAATTTTTATTCTCTTTCTTTTATTGCACTAGGGGGAACAACATGCCCTGATAAGCTTAGAAATGTTAATAGACCATCTGATGTAGCTGAAGGCAAACACAGCTGCAAGCACATAAAGTCTATTCATTGCTTCAGATTTTCTTCCCCTTCAATATGGTGGGTCTCTACAGGATCCAGTGAGATTGATATACATAAATGTTTTTGAATGAAGTCAAATCAGCAAGCTGTCTGCAAAATTGCTTGCTTTTCAACATAATAACATTTATATAGACCCTTATGGTTTACTGAGTACTTTCCTCACTAGAACCCTGTGAGGTAGAGAGTGCAAGTAGTATTATCCCCATTTTAAAGCTGAGGAAAAGTCTCAGAGAGGTGATATGATCTGGCCAGGGTCGTACAGCCTGGGTCAGTGGTAGAATCATGCATTAAATTCTGGCCTCCTGATTCCTGTTGCAGGGTTCTTTACACTATACCAAGTTGTTTCTCTATAGACCCTGTATTAGACCCCAGAGGATATAATGAGGAGCAAGGGGAGGAAATTACCTTTAGGTAGATTTCAGTTTAATATAAACAAACACTCTCATTTGAAAATAGCACAAAGTAGTTAAGGTTTCCTTGAAAAGCAGTTGATTCATCCTCACTGATGTTATGCATACAAATATTATAGAAGAGGATCCTTGGTTAGGTAAAAGCGAACTAAATGGATTTCTTCTGTATATGCAAGATGAAAATGAACAGTATGTCCATATTATGTGATGTAGACCCTCTTAAAACAAAAGGATGGCCCATGGCATCCTATCTCTTCTCCAGCCCTGTGCATTGGTCTTCTGAGTGAAAGTGTTTGGAATACACACACACATTTAGTGAAATAACGGATTTTGCTCAGCAATGATCAAATTTATATGCTATTTGGCATCACCAGATGTGCCAATATGATTGATTTTTGCCTATCAGAGAAATGAACATTTAATCTGCAGTCCCAGCTGCATCAGCAAGAATGCTAACCGAGACTGAGATAAAACAATAGAGTTATAGACAAGAGAAAATTATTATTTTCCCAAAAGGCCATTGTTTTTATTGAATTATAGAGAGTTCTCTCATAATTTTTTGCAGTTTGCCATTTTGCTCTACTCACTTTTTAAGAGGCCAATATAATTTTCAGTCAATCAAAGAATAGTACTCTGATCATATCATCAGCATTTCAACAATTCTGGGGAACTAACTGCATGCTGTATTTAAAGCCATTTAAAGAAATTTGTATTAAATTTGAAAAGTTTTCCTTAAGGAAAGTTCTGTTTAATTCTTTTGAGTTTTGGTGTTATTACTGGGAGGGTTGAGGTGGACAGCATTTGGAGGATAGGGAAAATCATCTAACCTGTCTTGACTGGCAATAGGATGCCATTGTGAGAAATCATCCCAGGGCACCTAGCACACTGATTGTACATCATAGGGACAAGGAGAACCACTTGGAAAACACTCCACAGTTGGAACAACAGCCATTCAAAATGCCAATTTGGGATCAAATTCTGTATGGTATAGTCTGGTTAGCTTCACATGGAGAAAAACTCAGGACCATATAGGCTGATGGTGTTGCTGTCCCTGGATAAATGTCTACCTAGAGCTTGCAATGGGTTTTAGTAGATAACGTACCCATCCTAGAATCACAAGATATGTGTTTGAGTCTAAGCTCAGTAATCTTGCTGGACTTCTCTTTCTTTCTATAAAGTGATGATAATATTTGAACTTTCTGCTCACTGGGTTGTTGTGAGGAATATACTTTTGTAAACTTTGAAATGATCGTCAATAAATATTTCTTAAACACTTGTGAGTGTTCATAGGCCAGGCACTGTGCTAAGTACTGGAGATATAAAACAAGGCAAAAGACAGTCCCTGTCCTCAAGGGGTTTACAATTTATTAGGAGAAAATGGCAAAAGAAACAGAAAAGTTGAGTTAGATGACAGTGCCTATTGGTGGAATAGAGAAGTCCAGAGAGAGCAACTGGGTGAAAAATGAAAGATGACTGAAGTGGGATCCTTCCTTAAATGGAGATGTCAAGGGAAGAGGTCTCAACTCTATAGGCAGAGAAGAAGAGGGGCCCTGGGGCAGAGGATACTGATGAAGTTTTCACCCATCTATGTTTGTCCAGACTTCTCAATTATGTTTATCCTTCAATAAACAGCTCATGCTCATGGAAAAATAGTGACAACAGCTTTGCAAACAATTGGCATACTCAGCAACAGCACTGAATTTAGAGTCTAAAATTTAAAGACCTAGCTTTGCCCTTTCTTAGCCATGTATCAGTTTCTTCCTCTATAAAAAAAGCAACCCAAAAGTGTATTCATACTATGGATATAAAATATCTAATAAACAGAAAATCTCTTTAAAAATGTAACCTATTGTTCATATTGCCAACTATAATGCATAAATGAACAAAAGAGGGGGAGAGGCAGCTGGTGGCAAAGTGGACAGAGCACTGCACCTGGAGTCAGGGAGACATGAGTTCAAACACTGCCTCAGATGTTCACTATCTGTCTGCCTGGGTAAGTCACCTATCCTTCATCCGCCTAAGAAAATTATAGAACCTACCTTGCAGGGCTATTGTGAAGATCAAAGAAGAAAATATTTGTAAAACATCTGGCAAATAGTTGATGCTTAATAAGTCCTTATTTCCTCCCTTCCAAGAGCTTTACAGCATCTCCTCTAAGAAGATAATTTAGTTTTGATTCCTGGTTTAGCTACTTAGTCCCTTTATGAACTCTGGGGATGAAAAATCATCTCATTCAAAACCTCAGCTAATTCATCTGAAAATGATTTTTTTTTTACTTAGATGAGTTCTTAGGTTTCTTCTACCTTAAATCGGTGATGTTACAGTCTTAAGAAGAAGGCATGTGGGTAGAGTAACAAAAGCTGGCCAACATTCAAGAGACTTCCTTATCGATCCTGAACTTGGAGTTCTGAATCAACTTATGAGCTCCATCCAGAACACTCAGATGGGCAAATTCCAAAGTGTTATAGATGAGTATTATGGTTTGGAAGAAACCATTCTTTTTCAGACCCACAAGAGAGCCCTAGAGTACAGTAGGGGGTTCCATGCTTAGAGAGGCTCATGGGGGCCTAGGGAGCTGTAGCTATATAGAACAGCTGAGAACTTAAGTATTACCTATATGGGCTTTTATGTATTCTCAATTACCTATTACTTACTCTTGCTATTTCTGTTGAGTGTCCTTTTCCCCGAAGTGCTTTGTAAACTGAAAAGTGGCATAAAAATGAAAGCTACGAGTATTATAAATCTATAATCATACAAATGTTATTATTATAAATAATTTAGATTTATATAGTGATTTAAGGTTTGCAAAGTGCTTTATAATACTCATGAGGGACCTGGGAAACAGATAATAGACAATATCTCTATACCAGATCATTCCCAGCTATGTACCAGACCACTCTCAGTTACATCAGACTATCCCCAACCTTGGACTCCCTAGACAGAAGGATCTGCCTCCACCCAAGCTTGAAGAGAATAGAATGTGCTTCCCCATCGCAGATTAATTCCTTGCAAGGTTGATTGGCATCTGACTGAGATGGAAGAAAGTCAGTGAGTTCTCATTATTAGTAATGTCTTCAGACTGAACTTTTTAAAATGAGGAATTTAGAAAAAGTGGAGAATCTCTGAATTTTCCCAAGGTTTTGGTTATTAATAATCATTTCTCTCAAGTTTAAAGTAAAGTAGTGGGATTGGATGAAGGAAATGAACATGTTTAGCCTGGAGAAGACTAGAAGTGAGATGGCATTTGTGTCCAAATATCAGAAGGACTACCATGTGGAGGAAGGACCCCATGAGATCCCAGAGATTCACTCTTGGAATGGATAAATACTGCATAAGGCATTTGCCATATCTTCTCCCTTCTATACTTGTGAAGTCTAATTTTTTTTAGCACAAATGTAAAATGTTATATTTATTCCTATTAAGTTCTATCCTATCAGATTCCACATAATATTCAAGCCTATTGAGGTTTTTAAGGATTCTGACATTCATTGGGTTAGTTATTCCTAAGTTTTGGGTCATTTCTGAATAAAACAAGTGTGTCAGCTATGTCATTGTTTAAGGCATTGATAAAATTATTAAACAGAACAAGGAAAACCAAAGATTTGGCAGGGAGAGGATCTATTCATCCCACTAGTGCTTACTTTACATAGGTTTTGTACATAGTAGGCAGTTAATGATTCAGGGACTTAATCTTATAAGGTGTCTGAAAGTCTTCCATGTTTCCTTAGAGAGTAGAGGCTCCACCAGTGGAATACAAGCTCTGGAAGTTCTGAGTCCATTTGAAAGGCCTCATACATGGCCTGATGTTAGAGCACATATCTATGATCCAGAGGCAGATGTCCATTTGGTCCTAGTGCTATGCATGGTGTAAAATTTGGAGTCAATTACCGCTTGGGTTTCTTCCCAACCTAGAATTCTATGAGTATTTTTAGAGGAATGGCTAGACAAAATGTAGTACATAAATATAACAAAATATTAATGCTCTATATGAAATTATGAATATGAAGAATTCAAAGAGATAATAAAATTATACAATGAACTAAGAACTTGGAAAACAATATACAAAATAATGATAATGTTTTAAAGAAGGAAGAGTGAGAGAATTAGGAAGGAAAGGAAAGAGGGAGGGAGGAGGGGAGGGAGAAAGGGAGGAAGGAATTAGCTATAAACCCTGTCTAACACTTTTATGATTTTCTACTCTTACAGTGTCCTCTCTATCCTATGCTTCCAATTTCTACTCGTTTCCCCTTTTCAACTTGTAATCTTGACCCTACAGGCAAGGCCCACAACTTCCCAAGTTACTGTTGCTGAGGCCCTACAAATCCAGGCTATAGATTTCCCAAGAATCCCTGATTAAGCAGGTATCCAAGTCTGCTTTTGTTTGTCTGTTCCAGTATATGTCCTTACAGATGATGAATAGGCTTGCCCCTGACCATTTGTTTATCTCTCCATTCTCCTCCACCATTTGTAAGGTATCCAGCCTTTACCTTGTTATCTTCAGGCAAACACTTGTCTCCCAACCTCCAGGAGACAGAGGTCAAACAGCTATACTACATCATCCCTCCTCTGAGAGCTCACAGATCCAACTTTCTCAGTAAAACCACCCGTTTTCCTCTCCTGGGTTCATTCCTTCCACGTTCTGTTGCTCCCTCTAGGTCGATAGAGTAAACAGAGTACCAGTCTCAGAGACCAATAGGAGCCCTGACTTTGCCATTAACTAGCTATGTAATCTTGTCCAACCAGTCAACCAGCATTTATTACATGCTTACTATGTGCCGAACACGGCTATGGATTCAGATGATGCAGAGACAAAAAACTGTCCCATCTTTCAAGGAGCTCAATTTTAATGGTGGACATGGTATGCAAACAAATTGATATAGAGGGGATGGAAGATGACCTTAAAGGGAAAGAAACAAATAGGGAAAAGCCTCCTAGGAAAGGTAGCCTTTTGAGCTGACTTTGGAAGGAAGTCAGTAATTAGATAGAATTTTTGAAGTTACAGGAAAAAGAACTCCAGGCATGGGGTTAAGTCAAAATAAAGTCCCAGATGGGAGACTGTGTATAATGTTCCTTCACTGCTCTGAGATTCAGTATTTTTCATTTTGAAAATCTGAAATTTAATTCAGATGACCTCCTGATTTCCTTTTCAATTCTAAAAATATACTCTCCATTCATTCCTTTGTATCACAAATACTTTCGTCGGCCTTGTGAAACCTATGGACCCTTTGTCAAAATGGTGATTTAAATACATAAAATAAAATACATAGAATTAAATTGTAAGCAAGTCATATTGAAATATAGGGATCAAAATTTTTTTAAGTTTTTGTGGACCCCTGGTTAAGAACAACTGACTTGGTCCCTTTCTTCTCCAAACTACACTCAATTTCCTCTCCAATGCCCCCTCCCAAGTCCGTACCCTCCCCCAAGTACTCCTAACACCCTGTCTGCTCCATCCTTTAAGAAGGTTCCCAAAGTGGGTAATATCACCCCCTGGGGGGCATTGAAATGATCTAAGTGGGGCAGTAGTAGCCTTTGATATAATTGGTGAGATGTTGAATAAAAATAAGGGGCAGTGGAAACATAAGGAAAGAAAAGAAGAGAAGAAAATTTTGAAAAACCTTTTGTACATATTTCATCTGTTGTACAACAGAATTAAAGCTGTAGTGATTATATTATTTTTCAAATAAACACGCAAAATTCAAGTTATAACCAATTAACCCACCAAGTCTTAACAAGCAAGTGTTGGCAGGCAAGTCTGTTGCAAATTGTCAAGAAGTCCAGAATGCATCTGCAGGAATATGGTGAGTACAATGACTTGTTTACAATATGATACTGTATAATTCCATGCAATACTGATTGATAATGCAATGTTGTATCATCAAAATTTCAATGCACAAAAAGGAAACACAAATTTACAATAAATTATTAAATTTAAGATGCATCATTTAAAAAATATATTTAAAAATTTGCAGATTTCAAAAACAAACTGTTAAAGGATTAAAGAAAGTAGATTTGGGAGCCAGGAGCCTTGAGGAACTTTTTTTTTTTTTAAATGGTGTGGTAGGCCAAATAAGTTTGGGAACCTAGGTTTTAGCCTTCTTTTATATGTTATCTTCCTCTATTGCAATGTAAGGGCCTTGAGACCAGATACTATCTTTCTCTATATATTTAAATTCCTACTACTTAACATAGTGTTTGGCACAAGGAAAGGGATTAATAAGTGTTTATTGGCTGACTTCTGTACTTTAAGGATCCACATTCCCATGGTGTGATTGTATAGGTATTCTCTGTTGACTCAATAATCCTTCCCCAACTTACTTAGAGAATCACAATGCCCTTAACCATTACTCTTCTAGACATCCCAGAGATGAGTGTCTCCAAAAATAACTAGAATAGTCCTCAAATGACAGATATTCAGAATAACACCATACTCATATGCACAGCCTTTCTATCAAATCACCTGACCTTGGTAAAAGACTTCTCAAGGCAATGAAAGCACTGGCTGATTTATTTCCTGAACAATTATCAGTCTAGGGTAATATTCAAGTCAAATCAACAGCTAGCCCTATAATCTTGGGCAACGAATCAACAAGCATTTATTAAGTGCCTCCTATGTGCCAGATGCTATGATAAGCTCAAGGGTAAAAAGAAAGGCAAAAGACAACACCTATCCTCAAAGAGTTTACAGTCTAATGGGGGAAAGTGAGGGATTGCCAATCAATTGGTGAATGGCTGAACAAGTTGTGGTATACGAATGTAATGGAATACTTTTGTGCTATGAGAAATGATGAGCAAGTGGATTTCAGAAAAAAACCTGGAAAAATTTACGGGAACTGATGTAAAATGAAGTAAGCAGAATCAGAATACCATTGTACATAGTATCAAAAATATTGTGTGACAATCAACTATGAACAACTTAGCTCTTCTGAGCAATTTTATAATCCAAGATAATTCCAAAAGACTTCTGGTAGAAAATTCTATTCACATCCAGAGAAAGAGCTAATGGAATCCGAAAGCCAATAGAAATATACTATTTCACTTGTTTGTGTTTTTTTTTTCTTTTATTCCATTTCTTCTTTCACAAAAGACTAATGAAAATATGTTTCATATAAGTGTACACATATACTGTATATCAAATTATCTTGGGGTAGGGGAGGAAAGGGAGCAAAATTTTGGAACTCAAAATTTTATAAAAAATAAATTTCAAAAATTGTCTTTGCTTACAATTGGAAAAATTAAATACAATTTTAAAAATATTTCTTCTGGTTTTCTTCAAAAGGCAAAACTACTTGTAAATTTCAGGGAAATGGATCCAACTTAATATAGGAATAATGCAGAAATCAGAGCAATGCAGTAATGGAATGAGGTGTCTTATAAAGTAAGAGTTCACTGTCATTGGAAGTGTGCCAGGAGAGGGGGATGACCATTTATCAAAAATTAGTAGAAAAGATTCATGTGTCAGCATTAAACCAGATGACCCCTAGGGTGTTTTTTCTCTTTCTGAGTGAATGAATATATGGTTCAAATTCTAGTTATGGCATTAAAATGATTTATTGAATCAGTGCTCCCATAAATCATTTGGGTATTTAGAGGGACAGTTAATGACATAATACAAAAGAGTAAGGAGTGTAGAAATTTCTAATAAGCATCAGAATTTATAGGGAATGTGTTTGACCTTTGGAGTCTTCCTCTTCTTATCCTGTACCAGACTTTAAACCAGGAGATCAGAGTCTGAAAAGGGAATCCAATATTTACTCTGTATGACCTTTAGCAAGTCACATCTTAGCTCTATATTTCTGACCCACAGTTTCCTACTCTGTATGTTTATTTGAAAAGAAGGATACCCAAGTTTATGACTACACAGTAGAGGGAATTTCTGTTGGGAAAACTCATTCCACCAATGTATATCTAGAGCCATCAGTCTTAGAGAGTGGTCTGAGGTCGCTGAGATGTTAAATGACTTTCCCAAGGTCACACAAACAATATACATCAGAGATGGGAGTCTATACCAGGTTATCCCAAGACTGGCACTTTGTCCACTGTTCCAGATTGTCTTTCTTTTCTAAAAAACCGAAACGATAAGATTTGGCATTTCTATGGTGACTTGAAGCATTAGAAAACCTTTTACAAATAGTAAATGACTTGGTCTTCATAATAGCCCTATGAGTAAGTTACTATACATACACATACATATATACACACACACGTATATACATGCATATTATATATGTGTGTACATATATGTATATTGTATATATGCATATATACATACATATATGTGTGTATATATATTTGTCATATTACAAGTTAGGAAACTGAGGCAGAGAAGTTAAGTGACATTCTTATGGTCATAGAAATAGGAAGTAACAGGATTTCAGCCTATCTCTCTTGCACCCAAACATCAACATTCTTTCCACTATACAAACTCACAGAGTTGTACATTTTAAAACATTATAGAAATGTCAGCTGTAGTTATTGCTGTTGTTATTGCGGCATACATAGTCATTTACCTCTTGCCTAGCCCATTAGAATGTAAGTTTTTTAAGGACAGCCATGTTTTTTGCCTTTCCTTGTGTCTTCAGTGCTTAGCTTATTGCTTGGCACATACCAGATTTTTAATAAATGCCTATTGAATGAGTGAATGAATGGTGACTGCTTCATCTTTGTGTTAATCATCACTGTGGACATACACACACACTCACACACACACACACACACACACACACGCTTTCTCTCTTCTATTGAGGATATTCACTTCATTTGTGCCTAAAGAGCCCCCATTGATATCAAAAGAAGCAGAAATAGCAGTGATGAACCCTGCATCCTTTTTGCTCTCTCCAAAGCTGGTTGAGTATCCTGTAGAAGCTGGGGGATAATGAGGGTCACTCCAGATCAGGAGAAGGCAGCCTCAGCCCACAAAGGCCCAGCAGCAGCTAAAAGCTTGCATTTCCGAAGAGCTGGGGATTATTTTGTGTCTCTTCCCAATTCTTATTTGGAGAACAAGGAAAGGCAGAAAAAATGAACAAATATCAGTATCTCATCCTGAGGTATAATACTTTCTGTTTTCATGTGAGCTGTGCTTTTCCTTCAATTCCTCATTGAAGCTTAATAATCTCATCATTTTGGAGGGCATCTTACAGCTCTGAGGCCTTTGCCAGTTTAAATTAGGTAAAGAAATTGCTTTATCCATTGCAGAAGGAAAGGAAGAATGAACAGGCTAAAGTCATTAAGAAGAGAGAGTCACAGGTCATTCTAACTATAGGACAAACTCAAATGGAAATCATGGACTATAAAAATAACATTATTAACCTATCATTTTTAGTATTTTCTAATTATTAAATATTTTGCATATAGTACAATTCTCTGTAGTAGGTAAGACAAACTATATGCTTCAATGAATACATAATCCCAAATTTAATAGTACATGTGAATTGCTTTGCGAACCTTGAAATGTTTTGCAAGTGTAAGTACCAAGTATTGTAGCTCTCACTATTGACATTATCATGCAATTTCTTCTCATCTAGTTGTTGGGAATTAGAGATAAGTTCAGAGACAAGTTGCTGTCCTAATATTGTTCTTTTGTATTTGGTATCCTGTGTACTGCTGCAGGTGGATAAAATGACTTTTTTGAAATCAAATGACACTATTGGAATACTAGGTCATCTTCTGTAGGATCAATGAAAGAATCCTCGAACACATACCAGTGGCAAGAAGGACCACAGAGATTATATATCCCTCATCTGGATTTCAAAGTATTTTCATCTTGTCTTCTAAATCTAGATATTTTGGAAGTTCTACTTTTACTGAACATTATGAATAATTGATATGGCAGCATCTATTAAAATGTTCTTAAAGTTTTGTGGATTGAAATAATGATTATGTTATAATTATATCAATATAGTAACAGCATATTATATTGACAGAATGATGATATATTGATAGAATGTATAGCATTGATACACATTGTCATTGCTACTATTATTACTGTTAATATCATTATCATTCCAATAATATTCTTCTCAGATTTTTATAGAGTTCAAGTTGACAAGTCAATAAACACTTACTAAGTGTTTACTATGTGTCAGGCCCTGTATTAAACTCAAGGAAAGGCAAAAAATAAAACAAAAAAAAATAGCTCCTGCTTTCCAGGAGCTCACAGTCTAATGAGGGAGACAACGTTCAAAGAAATATTTACGAACAAGATATAAGAATGATAAACTAAAGCAATCAACAAAGAAAAGGCATGATCATTAATTGTGATAAGAAAGGTTTCTTGTAGAAGGTGAGATTTTATTAGATACTTGAAGACAGGAAGGTCGGAAAATGGAGATGACAAAAGAGAGAATTGCAGGTACGCCAGACAGTTAGTCAATGAAAATACTCCAAATTGGGAGATGCAGTGTGTTGTTTGAGGGACAGTGAGGACATTAGCGTCACTGGATATAGGGCACATGGAATGAGCAAGGGGGACATTTAGATAGAGGGACCCTGAAAAGTACAAGAGGGCCAGATAGGCTATAGAGGCTATATTTTGAACGCCAAACAATCTCAGAGGTAATAATAAGTCACTAAAGTTTATTTAATGGGGTGGAAAGAGGAGGAAGAGTGGATGGTGAGAGATGCCCTTGAGTAAGAAAAATTTTCCAGATAAAAGGAGGATGGACTAGAGTAGAAAGAGACTTAAGGCAGAGAGACCAACCATCAGACTCTTGCTACTGCAAGACTATTATTTAGGCATCGAGTGATATGTACCAAAGGCAATGTCAGAGGAAAGAAAGTGACGTACATGAGAAATGTTATCAAGGTAGAATCATAAATCTTGGCAACAGGTTGGATATGAAGAGGAGGGAATAAAGAGACAAAATGGTGCTTAACTTATGAGACTAGGTGACTAGAAAGATGATGGTCCCCTTAATCAAAACATGATGCTTAGGAAGAGGGAAGACTTGGATGAAAAGATAACTAGTTCAATTTGGGGTATGTTGATTTTAAGCGGTCTATGGAGTATCAAGGTCAGGATGTCTAAGTGACAGGTGGAGATGTATGAGTGAAGGTTTGGTGATAGATTAGAGCTGGATAAGTAGATTTGGAAATGATCAGATAATGATGATAATGAGAATGATGAGGGTGAACATGATGATGATGATGGTGGTCATGGTGCTGCTGATGATAGTGGCTAGCATTTCTATAATGCTATATAATATAATTATATATTATATATACAAGTAGATATGTATATTATATATACAAATATATATGTATATTATATATATACAAGTATATATATGTATACACACATATGCATATATACTTATATACATACATACACTCAGACACATATATATAGATATAGATAGATATGTGATATTTGCCAACCCCCGTGCTAAGTGCTTTACAGATAATTTTTCATTTGATTTTCACAACAATCCTGGGAGGCTGGTGATATTATTCCAATTTTACAGGTGAGGAACCTTAAGCAAACAAAGGCTAAGTGACTTTTCCAGAATCACACAACTAGAAAGTATCCAAGGCCAGATTTGAACTCCGGTCTTTCTGACTCCAGGACAAGAACTCTATCCCACTGCATCATCCAGCTGTGATAATTGAATACATGGGAGCAGAATAGAGGACCATGTGAAATAATATAGAAGGAGAGTGGAACCATGATGGTGGCATTGTAGCAAGCAGTACAGTCAAGCTGTCTTCCACAAAACTCTTCCATATAAACCTAGAAAACATATCAGATCAAATTCTAATGGATAAATACAGAAAAATCACAGTAAGTCATTTTTGAGCCCACTCAAGTTTAGGGAGACGGAGAGGACTACAAACAGTGGTAGTGGGCAAATCAGGAGCACCTCAGCACCCAAGGAGAAGCTGTATATTAGAGCAAGAGGAAATCCCAAACCACTACCAGACCCACTGGGACAATGCAGTGGATGAAAGTGACAAGTGGCACCTTTTTTACCCACCATCGAATTCTGGATCACAGATCTAAAAAGAGGACCTTTGCCTAGGGATAGCATTCCCTAGGAGGGAGGATCTGAGCAGTGTGCAGAGAAAGGAAGGAGCTCAGAGGCAGGCATCACATATATATATATATATATATATATATATATATATATATATATTAGATGATACATTTTGCTTAAGGATGTTGCTATGAATGCTATGTTTTACTTTATTGTTGAATAAATAGAGAGTTCATTATGCTATGTGATTAGACCCCTAAAATTATTCACAGCAGCAGACCTCAGGTGTGCTGCCATGATGGGCATTACACTGCCCAGCCTGCAATGAAATAACCAGGGCAAAGATCCCATACCAAAGAAGAGTCTATAATTCCATTACTCTGAAAAGCAGAACTTTCCAACTGACTGGCTGGCTGAGTGAGTCCAGTTCTGAGTTGAGTACCAGCCTCCTGTTGCTCAGACCCAAACATAGATTAGATACTTGCAGAGCTCAGATGGGGAAGGGAAAAGGGCAGCGATCATACTTTGCCCTGAATCACATCACTTTGACAACCACACTTCTGGATGGAAGATCTGGGCTGGTCCTCTTGTGGCTTTCTTGAGGTTTTGAGAGTTGTGCTATTTCCAGATCCCAGGTATCCATAAGCTTTCATTGCTGACAAAGTAGCATGGTTCAGGGCAAGGTATTTCACAAGGCAAAAGACATGATCTTAGGGGGGCAGAGCCAAAATTGCAGAGTAGAAATAGAGATCTGCTTGAGCTCACCCCCCAAACCCCTCAAAAAATCTGTAAAAATGACTTTAAATAAATTCTAGAACAACAGAAGCCATAAAATGACAGATTGAAGCAAATTTCAAGTCCAAGACAACCTGGAAGGTTGACAGGAAGGGTCCATCATGCTGGACTCAAAGCAGAGTACCATTCAGCATAGACCATGCTGGTGAGGATAGAGCTGGATCAGATGTTACGGGATTGAAATTTTGGCAGCTTCACTGATTTTCAGACTTCTCAACTCAAAAGTGCCGAAGACAGCTTCAACGATCAGTGGGAAGGATCTCTCACTTGGCCAAGAAGGGAGTATGGTCCAGCCCCAGTCCCAGCCCCAGCCCCAGTTCCAGCCGTAAGGCATCACCAGCCACTGCCAAAGCAGTGACTATTTCTGGAACCCTCCACTTAACAAAGAGCTCAAAAGTAATTGGATGGACAGCTTCTTCTGAAGTCCTCCACTTAATAAAAAGCTTAAAATTCAAGTAATTAGCTGAGAAAATGAGCAAATGGGGGAAAAACAGAATATAGATGCTTACTTCCTCATTTAAAGGGTATTTTCTTATGTCATTGGTGAGGAAGAAGATCAAAACATACAACCAGAAAACAACAAAGTCAAAGCTCCTGGATCTAAAGCCTTCCAAGAAAAATATGAATTGGTCTCAGGCCATGGAAGAGTTCAAAAAGAATTTTGAAAATAAAGTAAGAGAAGTAGAAGAAAAATTGGGAAGAGAAATGAGAGTGATGCAAGAAAATCATGAAAAATGAGTCAACTGCTTGCAAAAAGAAACCAAAAAAATGCAGAAAAAAGTAACACCTTTAAAATGAGACTAACCCAAATGGCAAAAAAAAAGGCCAAAAAGCCAATGAGAAGAATGCTTTAAAAAGCAGAATGGATCAAATGGAAAAAGAGGTCCAAAAGCTCCCTGAAGAAAATAATTCCTTGAAGATTAGAATGGAGCAGATGAAAGTTAATGACTTTATAAAAAATCAAGAAATTAGAAAACAAAATCAAAATAATAAAAAAATAGGAGGCAATGTGAAGTATCTCATTGGAAAAACAACTGACTTGGAAAATGAATCCAGGAGAAATAATTTAAAAATTATTGAACTACCTAAATGCCATGATCAAAAAAAGAGCCTAGATATCATCTTTCATGAATTATCAAGCAAAACTGCCTTGATATTCTAGAATCAGAGGGTTAAATAGAAAGGGAAAGAATCTACAATCACCTCCTGAAAGAGATGCCAAAAGGAAAGCTCCTATGAATATTATAGCCAAATTCCAAAGTTCCCAGGTCAAGGAGAAAATATTATAAGTAGCCAGGAAGAATCAATTCAAAGATTGTGGAAACATAATTAGGACAACACAAGATTTAACAACTTCTACACTAAGAGATCTGATGGGCTTAGAATATGATAATCTAGAGGTCAAAGGACATAGGATTAAAACCAAAAATCATCTACTCAGCATTAAGTATAAAACTTCAGGGGGAAAATGAAATTTCAATGAAATAGAGGAATTCCAATCATTCTTGCTGAAAAGATCAGAGCTGAATAGAAAATTTGACTTTCGAATATAAAAATCAAGAGAAGCATGAAAAGGTGAACAGGAAAGAGAAACCATAAGGGACTTATTAATTTGGAACTGTTTACATTCCTACATGGAAAGATGATGAATATCATATATATATATATATATATATATATATATATATATATATATATATATATATATGTCTTAATTTCATCAGATTTGACTTCAGGAGAGAATACCATGCATACTCAATTGGGTATGAAAATTTTTCATACCCTACAGGAAAGCAAGGGAGAAGGAATAAGCAGAAGCAAACACCTTTGTAGAGGGACAGGTCAAAGGAGAGAACAGAACAAAGGGAGGGTGGGATAGGATAGAGGGAAATATTGTTAGTCTTTCACAACATGACTGTTATAGAAGTGTTTTGCATGACTACATATGTAAAACCTATATTGAATTGCCTGCCTCCTCAATGAGAGTGGGGGGAGGAAAGGAGAAAATATGAAACTCAAAAGTTTTAAAAATGAATGTTAAAAATTGCATTTACATACAAGTAGGAAATAAAATATATAGGCAATGGGGTATAGAAATCTATCTTGCCTCAGAGAGAAATAGAAGGGAAGGGGATAATAGGGGGAAGGGAGGTAATAGAAGAAGGGGCAGATGGGAAAAAATAATAATCAGATTACATGCTGTTCTAGGGTGGGGTGAGAGGGGAGATGGGTAGAAAATTTGAAATCAAAATTTTGTGGACGTGAATATTGAAAACTGAAAATAAATCAATTTAATTGGAATCTAAAAAAAAGACATGATCTTATAGGTAAAACATTGTACAAACTCTTTAATCCAGTGATATCATTATTATCCTCCCAAAAGATTAAAGAAATATGAAAAGAACAATAATAATTATAAAGGATCTTTTTGTGGTAGTCAATAATGGGAAACTATGGGGGTATCCAACAATTGGGAATGGCTGATTAAATTATGATACAGAAATGTAATAGAATACTATTGTGCTATAAGAAATGATGAAATTTACGAGTTTTGAGAAACCTGGGAAGAATTCTCTGATCTGATGCAAAGTGAAATGAGAAGAACCAGAAAAAATGATGTGTACTACCATAATAAGATTGTAAATGTGAGCAATTTGGAAAGACTTAAGAGCATTGATCAGTGCAAAGACCAGCTATGATTTCAGAGGACCAGTGATGAAACATGCTGCACATCTCCTAACAAAGCTGTGATAACCTCTGGGTAAAGATTGAGGCACATTATATTTTTTTTTGGATATAGACATTGGGGGAATTTGTTTTGCTTGACTATTAATATGTATTACAAAAGTTTGGGTTTTCTTTCTTCTTCAATAGGGGGATTAGAAGTAACAAGAAGAGCAATTGTAATGATCATGAGGATGAGGATGATTTATATAGCATTTTAAGATCTACAGAGTGCTTTACAAATATTATCTAATTTTGTTCTCATAACAAGCATTGCAGGTGGGTGATGTGGGCTTATTTATCCACATTTGACTAATAAGGAAATTGAGGCAGGTAAAGGATAAGTGACTTTGCCCCTGGTCACATAGATAGCAAGTGTCTGAGGCTAGATTTGTACTTACATCTTCTTCACTATAGGTTCAGTGCTCTAGTCATTGTATAGTTTAGCTGACCAAATAAATGCTAATTAATGAAAAGAGTAAGTTTAAAATTGCATTAAAATAGAGAACCTCTTGACTTCCTGGGACATGTAAGCCCTTCCGACAAATGTGCCAAAACTTGTTCAAAGAGATAAACACTCCGCATTTCTGGAGATTGATGTGGACAACTTTGATGCTGCTGGAAGAAATTTAGAAAACCCTGCAAAAAAAATGACTGAACTAGACTGATATCAGGAATATTTTAGTCTCACCAGTACCCTCCATAGGGCCTTAAGCTGGCAAATATTTAAGAAATATAAAAGTATTTCAAATACTTTCCAGAGTAATAGGATGGGCCTTTCATATGGTGTTAGAAGTACTGGTTTTGAATCTGATTCTACTATTTCCTAGCTCTCTGGCCTTGAGGAGTCACTTACCCTATCTGGGCCCAATTTTCTCATCTATAAAGTGCAAGAATTGGACTAGATGATGTATGATTTTATGACTATCTGTTGAATTGGACTGAATCAAGCTGACAAATTGCAGGTACATGCTCTGTTCAGAGCCAGGCAGTTTCTGTGACCTCTCTTGGTCATCTCTTTCTCTCTTTTTTTTTTTACACTGACCTTACTCTTGAAAATTAATTTCTGTCCTTATATCATTCTAAGAATCATTAGTTTAATATTACTGATGGACGATGAATTGCCGTAAGAATTGCCATAAGAAAATAGTATTTCATGGGCCATTAAAGGGTTTAACAGTTGTATCAAATGAGGTAAAATTTTAAATTGATTGCATGTTTTTTTAATGGAAGAAAAACAGCATGCTATGACATTGTTAAAATCAAGGAAATTCACTTTATGGCTTTTCCACTGAACTGCATTGCATATGTCAAAGTTTAATCTTCTTTCCATGATAAGGAGATATTAATAATAGTAAAAGTAATAATGGTACAGACTTCAAAATATTCTGGAGAACTCACACAATAAACCATACAGCAATCAGGAACATTATCATAGAATTTTTGAGGCTTGGTCATGATCAAGATAATTCTGATTCATAAAACTTAAGAACAATGCTTTTAATAGTGCCACACAGTACTTAACCTCTAAGATTCGAGGAATGAAAAACTTTCAAAATGTACAGTTCTTGCATGGGAGAGAATATGTGAAAACAGGTTAAGGTACATGTCACTGTTACTCTGTCTTCACCTGGAGCTCTACTGAGGATGTTTTCTGTGAGCCTGCCAAAAATTTGATTCAATACTAATACTTTTATTCAACTACAGAAAGTAGTTTTTTATGTATCTGGTAGTCCATAGAACATTTTTTTAAATAGGAATAGTAACTTTATTTCTCAACTCCTTTCTTAGCCCAATATATGTATATATATATATATGAGAGAATGAGGGGAAAAATAATAAAAACATACCTCTATATAACTGAATATCAAGTGGAAGTCAAGTGGAGAACTGTGGAAAAGAGCATAGTATTTGGACTAGGAAAACCTGGATTAAAATTCATGTTCTGATATTTAGTATCTGCATGACCTTGGGGAAGTCATTTACCTTCTAGAACTAAGCCTCAGTTTCATTAAGTGGAAAATAATACAGTTGGACTAGATGATTTCAAAATTCTGTTCTAGTTGTAAATCTTGGGAATTGTTTCATTTTTACAGAAACAGGAGTTACAGATCACTTTCCTTATAATAACTCTGGGACATAAGATGTAAATATTAGAAGAACTAATATGTATTTGTATTTCCAGGGGCAACTAGGTGGCACCATGGTGTGCACAGTGCTTGGTCTGGAGTCAGGAATACTCCTCTTCCTGAGTTCAAATATGGCCTCAGATACTTCCTGGCTGTGTGATCTGGGTAAGTCACTTCACCCTACTTACCTCAGTTTCCTCATATGGAAAATGACCTAGAGAAGGAAATGGCAAATTATTCCAGTATCTTTGCAAAGAAAATCCCAACTGGGATCACAATTGAAGAATGATTAAACAGCAGCAATTTTTATCTCTAACATTTAGCACAGTTCCTGGCACTTAGTATGAGCTTAACAAATGTTTATTGACTGTAAGTCAGAGAATTGGAGTGACCCTCCTAACAAATGCATGCTTCCTTTCCAACGGTAGGGACTATGTCTTTTTTTCATCACTGAATCCTACCTCCTAGCCTCATGCCTTCATATAACAATAGCTCAATGAATGTGTGTTTGCTCTTGAATTGGTGTTGAATCAGTTTCGTATCCACCTAACTGTGTTAGCTTATCACGCATCTTTCTTCGCATTGTGCACAGAATAACATGAGAGACTTTGTCAAATGCTTCACTGAATTCCCAGCATGCTCTGTTTTTGGCAGTCTCCTGATTTAACAGGCTAGTAACCCTGTCATAAAAGGAAATAAGATTAGTCTAGAACAACTTGTTCATGATAAAACCACTCTGGCTCTTCC
The DNA here is from genome assembly GCA_023548195.1 of Bettongia penicillata ogilbyi. Lineage (NCBI taxonomy): Eukaryota > Metazoa > Chordata > Mammalia > Diprotodontia > Potoroidae > Bettongia > Bettongia penicillata. The sequence goes on from JAJHZJ010000426.1 coordinate 138,635, forward strand.
TGATCAGTATACATAAATGTTTGAATGTAGTTTTTCCCATAAGAATGTGAGTTCATTGAGGTCAGGGATAACATTTTTATTTGGACTTTCTTCATATCCCTAGCATCTAGCACAGTGACTGACAAGTAGTGATCGCTTAATATACGCTTGTTAATTGACTGCCTGATCACCACTTCTCTTTCTCTACATTCACAAGCCATCCTTTAATAGAGATAATGGGGCATAGCCATGGGGGTTGTCAGGAGAACCCTGATTGAATCCCCAAATCCATTTGATGAAATTATAGAACTTTCAGACTTTACAGCAGCATGTAAGGGATAGGTCACAGAGACAATGACATGTAAGGAAGGGTATGTCCCTTTAGCCTCTGAGTGGCCACATTTTCATATCAAAGGACCAAGATATTAAAACTAGTAGGAGGGACAGGTCTGGCAGAAACAAGGGACTTGCTTCGGGATGGTTTACTTGATAGTTTAAAAACTAAACCAATGCTGGTCAGTCAGTTCTTAGAAAAAAGTTCACTCTTTACCTTTCCCTGAACTACTTGAAGTGGGATAGCAAGATTCAGTAGAAAGGGGTTTGAGGGGAGAGGGGACTTCTCACCTCCAATCCCCCATTGATAATGGCATCTTGCTGCAGAAGAATGTGATAGTGCCTAGTGGAGGAGCCGACATCTGTTCTATCCACTTGAGTCATTGAGGGGAGTGGAGAGTCTGGCTTCTAGTAGGGATCATGCTGGGGACAGCATGAGCAGAATAGAGACTATTACTCCTCCTAGGGTACAGGGTCTGGTCTTTTCCAAAAGTGTATAATCCTCTGCCAGAATTTCAGATGATCCCAAAACTATAGACAGGGGAAAGTGAGGACAGGTGTCTTCTTGTCCAACGGTATTAGACAAGATCACAGACAGATGCCTGGCCCAAGCATAAGACTAGATGGCCCAGAAAATGGTTTTAAACAACAGAGACACTTTATCTCAGGATAGGCAGTGAAAGGACATGACAAGAAGGCACTAACAACTGCAGGGGTATAAACTTCCTTGATCTCTTTTGTCCCCTGTGTGAGTACTTCATTTGTGATCTCTGTGCTCATCCATTCTACCCAGGGACACTGCATTTATAAGAGAGAATACCCCAGGAATACGGAGGAGAAAATTTACTAGCACTTTTCTTACTATATCATTTCAGCAAATGCCTTTATTTTGAGTTAATCACATCCTTTAGCTAAGTATTAAAATACAAACATATCAGTGAGGGCTCATGAGCTACATTTTTAGAAGTCTGGACCCAGAGAATACCTAGATATTTGGATAGTCTTCCCCTAGGAGTGAAGGAGGGGAGCCAGACACTGGAAATATGTTCTAGAACTTTTTCCTGGAATCAAAGTCTAGCTCAAAAACCTAAATTATATCTTCCTGTTGCCCTACATAGATTTAAAGGTCCTTCCTATTATTTTTTAAATTATTAATCATCAGTTTCAACTTACTCTAAACTTTAGTGATTCTGACACTATTCTTAAAGAATCATTATCCCATTATTCCAAATTTTTTGAAAAAGAAATTCCCCCTTCCCTCATGGAACGTACAGTCAAGGAAGGGGCAAAGACATTGACAGTGAAAGAATCTTACTGAATTATTCAATTCTTCAAAAACATTTATTAAGTGAGATAACCACTAGCCTATCATATTAAAGGAAAAACCTTAGTTTGTTGATTTGTTTGTTTTTAAATATAGGGTATTACCCATCATTTAGGTACAATGAACAAGTTGGGATACATGATTGGGATGGAATGCTACTGTGCTATAAAAAATGATGATCAAGAGGGTTTCAGAAACACTTGGGGAAATTTACGGCAACTGATGCGCAAGGTAAAGTAAGCAGAACCAAGAGAGCATTGTACACAGTAACAATGTTATAGGATGATTGACTGTGAATGATACTTAGCTGGGTTCATGATGAAAACTGCTATATGTATCCAGAGAAAGAACTAATGACATCTGAATGCAAATCAAAGCATACCATTTTTTATTTTGTGTGTGTATCTGTTTTCTTTTACAACATGACTAATACAGAAATAGTTTTGCATAGTTGCGCATGAATAACCTATATCAAATTGCCTGCTTTCTCAATGAGAGGAGAGAGGGAGAGAAATTGAAACTCAAAATTTTTTAAATGAATGTAAAATTTTTTACGTGCAATTGGAAAAAATTTAAATATATTATGCATGCATGTGTGTATGCACATATGTATATATACAAATATTTATACCTATATATCTATATGTATATATCAGTATGCATATGTTTCTGTAACTTATATACATATGCATATATACATGCATATATACATACATATATATATATATATATACATATACATGCATACACAGTAATTACAAAAAAGCTGTCAAGTGGTTTAGCTCTCAAGATGCATCCATTTTGTAAAATATACAAGGATGACATATAGAGCTGTTTTTTTAAAAATACATATAACCTTGTTTTCCCTCCACTCAAGTCCCAGTTCCTTTCATCACAGTGTGGAGATGAACCTACAGTCCCCAAAATGACATTTACAAACCACAAGCTCTAGCAGGATCTGCCATCTTGGAAGGGCTTAGAAATGGCTCCAGTGATGTACTTTGTGACTATAATAGACTGTGTGCCTGTGAGACAACCAGGTGGTACAGTAGATAGAACTCCAAACTTGGGGTCAAGAAGACTTGAGTTCAAATTCTGCTTCAGATGCTTACGAGTTTTGTGACCCTGGGAAGACCACTGAATCTATTTCACCTTCAATTTCCTTACTTATAATAGACAGCTAATCATACCCTATAGTATTGTGGTGAAGATAAAATAATGTATGTGAAGTGTTTGGCAAACCTTAACACAACTTATAATCATTGTTCAGTCATTTCAATTGTGTTTGATTCTTCATGAACCCAGGGGATTTTTCTCCAAAGATATCAGAGTGGTTTGCCATTTCCTTCTGCAGCTCATTTTACAGATGAGGACATGGAGGCAAAAAAGGGTTAAGTGACTTGCCCAGGATCACACAGCTAGTAGGAGTCTGAGATAATTCAGTGAAAGATATGCACAAAATAAATCCACAGTGATGTCAAGGAAGAAGGAAGGGTAAAAACAACTGAAAAAATCACAAAAAGTCTCCAAGAATATGGTGCTTGAGTTACCCAAGATCAAAGATTAAGTTAGGGTCAAGACAGAGATTCAAACCCAGAATTCTAGGGAAACTAGGTGGTGCAGTGGATAGAACAGTGGAACAGGAGTCAGCAATACTTGAGTTTCAATCTAGCCTTGGACATTTACTAACTATGTGACCCTGAGTAAATCACTTAAACTTTAGTTTCCTCAACTGTAAAATGGGGAAAATAAAACACCTACTACTCAAGCTTGTTTTAAGGATCAAATGAGATAATATTTATAAAAAGTGCCTGCCATGTAGTTGGGGCTTTATAAATGCTTATTCCCCTCCCCCACTCCCCACCGCCTACATTTAAGAGTTTCACATAACTAAATAAACAGGTACTTCCCATTTGTTTTACTGAATTGAATTTAATTACATTAGAGCTTGTCAAGTGATTAATTAGCATTCAGAAAAGTTTTCATACAACATGAAGAGTAATAGTATCAGATGAAGGTTAGAGAATGAAAAATTAAATACAGTCAATGAATTACTTTCATATCAGGCTGAATTCAGGCAAACAAACTTCTGAAAGCTTGTAACTCAACATTACCAATGAGCTATTTTCAAAATCACTAATAGTTTAATTAAATCAGTTGTTCAGAAGGCAAGATGAACATTCCTCCATGGTCTGATGGCCCTCCCCAACCTGGCACCATCTTGTTTTTCCAGCTTTATCACCCAGAAATCTTCACCATATACTTCACTCTGTGTTCTGGTCAAACTAAATCGCTCACCCCATCACAAGACCTGGTTCTTCATCACCATACCTTTAATGAGGTTGTTCCCCACTCATGAAACATTCACTGTCATATGTCCACCAGCTGAAATCCCACTCCTGTTTTTTTTAAAAAGTAAAAATTTCCACTTGCATAGAAAATCAAGTTACTTAGAAGTGATTTTATTTTTCTTTCTTCCTTGGAATTCACATAGCATTTTATTTTTTATCTCTTAGATTCTTACCATAAAAATAACAATAATACATTTCTACAGTGCTCTATGGTTCAACAGGTGAAATACAACAAACTTCTGAGTTAGTTAATATGGATATTATTGTCTCTATGTTATAAATGAGAAAACTAAGAATCATGAAAAGTGAAGTTACTTGTCAAAGTCATGCTGCTTGAAAAAGGGACAAGCACGATCAAACCTAGGTCTTCTGATTCTAGATTCGGTGGGTTTTACTTTTCTGTTTTTCTGCGTTTTTTCTTCCTTCCTTCCTTATTTCTTTCTTTCTTTTTTCTTCCTTCCTTCTCTCCTTCCTTCTTTCTTTCCTTCTTCTTCTTCCTTCTTTTCTTTATTTTCTATATCACAGCTCCTTCATGACCCTGTATTGTAATGATTTGTAATAAAGATAATAATCATAGTTCATATTTCAATGGCATTTTGAGTTTTGTAAGATGCTTTCCTGATAACGACATTTCAAAGGTAATGCATCATTACAAGCATTTTACAGAGAAAGGAAGAGATGAAGCAATTTCCCCCACTTCATAGGTGAATTAGTATTATTTGAGGTTCATAGTTCAGTGTATTGGTGTGTATGTCTTTGTTTATTTTATTGGAAAGGAGAGTTAATCACTTTCCTAGACATTTTTCCTTATCATTTAATAATAAATGCTTTCCTCAATAAATGATGTGTGTGTGAGTGAGAAACTGAGACAGAAAGAAACAGAGGGACAGAGAGTGGCAGAAAGAGATAAAGACACAGAGAAAAAGACAGAGAAAGACCAACAGACAGACAGAAATTTATGTGGCTTCGTAAAATTGCCTTGCACAGAATTTGGTTGGTACAATAAATGTTTGTTGTTTGTCCCCCAAATCAGCAGTCACAACAGGGAAAGATAACCTATTCAGAAAGGCTACTTATCCTACTGAGATCTATTAAAGGCTATAGATATAGATCTATCTATATGTATATAGATATAGTATATACATATAGTCTATAGATATAGTATATACATACAGTATCTATATGTATATAGATAGAGATCTATAGAGAGCATGTATATATGAGTGTATACATATATGTATACATATGTATATATACATATATGTACATACACGTATATGTATATACACATATATATTTTACTGTCAACCAAGTCTTTGGGAAGGCTAGAGACAGAGGTGCTCTTGTTCCTTGAATAGCCCAAGATTGGTCTCTGCTAGTGACTTGCACATCTGCCTTTGGTGTCAGATGAGTTTGGTGGTGGGGGAAATATCTCAGGTACCTTATGGGATGGGGTGGGTGGGGAGTAACATAATTGTCTTAGAAACTTTATAATTTTTTACAAAAAAAGCCCCACTTCTGATGTGTGTCAATAATATAGCACCAATTTCCCTTGCTTCCCAGAGATTCTATTATAATTATTGAGGTAATCATTATTGACGAAGTAAGGTATTTCCCATTAATAATAGTTCTGAATCAACTTTTTGTAATTCTTTAAGCGCTATAATTGACTGAGGGTGAATGAGCGAATAGAAAGCGCAGAGGGAGACCCCACAGCTAATTTTGCATATTTATTGCACCTGTTCTCAAGGTCTTTCCAATTTCTGAGGAACATTCATCTCTAGATCCTCTTTTCCACCACTCCATCACATGCATTTGTAGAAGCAGAAGAAACTGAAAATGGTTGTGTGTTTTTATCTGTTTCATATGTTGCCACGGACAAATATTTCTCCTTTAACCCAACCTGCTGGAGATACAACAAACTAGTCAGGTCCATAGACATCACTAGGACTATACTCTAAGCCTTTCTAGCTAATAGAATCTGCCAGAAGCTGAGTCCAGTTGGCATACCTTCTGAAAGCCAGTGTGATCTCTATACCCCAGTGAGACATCAAAGGAGGAATTTGGTGGAGGTGATCAGAAGGATAGCTCCTTTTTGCAGGACTTACAGAAGGACATGAATAAAAAATATGAAAAGGTATGCATGGGCTGCAATCCATGCCGATGAAAAGAGTATATTTATCAGTGAGAAGGGATATTCATTTCTGTAAGAAACGAAAAAAGGTTTAATCTGCTCTGAGCAAAAGCATCTAAATAATAGAATAAAAAGCTGAGTAGAAGCTCACCGAAGCAGTAAACTGCTCTATGCATTCATCCTTTTTTCAATGCTCCTGTTTCTATACAAAGCCCTTGTTTTATTATAACAACATTTTAAAACATTTATACTTTACATTTGGAGAACGTCTTCCCTCTTTGAAGCCTTGGGTAATAACCTCATCTCACATTTCAGTATATCTGTCAACTGCCGGTGTAACAGTTTTATCTTCATCTTAAACTGTAGCAAATGGGTCTTGTCTCATATTTCCAGATACTGTGTGAGTATTAAAGGCAGAGGTGGCCTGGTTTCACAATCAGACTTTCTACAGATCCTAATTCTTTGCTGATGATGATGGCATTTTTACAGAGAAATAAAATCATAGTCTAAAAGTAATAAAGGAAAATCCAAGTGGAGGAAGTATCATAAATGTTATACCTCCCTCTGGCAAGAATAATTTGTACACTCTACGTCATTCCTTAATGTAGGAACAATGACTTTTATAGGCTAATTGCCCTAAGATTCATTTTGAACCTAAGCTATCAAAAATGTATTACAGATATTTTGATGCACCAAAGGAAACCTTAGACAGGCACAAGATGCAAAGTCATGAACACAATTTTTTCAATGGGATTTAAGCCATCCATCCAGGGCTATTTACTACTTTGAGCAAAGATCCATGCCACAAAGTGTACACAGGCCCATGCTGTGAAGATGCTACTTTGAGCAAAAACAAAAGTGAATTTAATTTATGCACTAATAAAAGAGAAGCAAATTTAATCACAAACCCAGGTCAATCTTTCTTCCCTAGGAGAGGAATTCAATACATTTTCAAGTTTTCTTTCAAGTGAATAATAAAAATGATTATCATAATAACTCATACTCATATAACATGCCAGATTAACAAAGTACTTTTCTCACAATAAAATTGGTAGAGGGGGGAAAAGAATTTAGTGTCATAGGATTTAAAGCTGGAAGAGATCTTGGAAATCTTCTCATTCTAACCTCTCACTTTTATAGATGAGGAAATTGAGGTCTAGAGAAGTTAAGCATGGCCTCCTATGCCTAGAATGTATTCCCATCCTTACCTCAGCTTTCAGAATCCCTGAATTCTATCAAGAAACACCTCAGATGGCAACTCTCACACATAGATTATCAGCCAGTTCTTAAAGCTGTCAGTGTTTTAAAATTAATTTGTGTTATTTGGTATATATGTCATATCTACTTAACTTTTTATATGTGCTTTCCCCCACGAAGAAGAAGAAGAAGAAGAAGAGGAGGAGGAGGAGGAGGAGGAAGAAGAAGAAGAGAGAGAAGAAGAAGAAGAGGAAGAAGAAGAGGAAGAAGAAGAAGAGGAAGAAGAGGAGGAAGAAGAAGAAGAGGAAGAAGAAGAAGAACAAGAAGAGGAGGAAGAAGAAGAAGAAGAAGAGGAAGAAGAAGAGGAGGAGGAGGAAGAGGAAGAAGAAGAAGAGGAGGAGAAGAAGGAAAAGAAGGAAGAGGAACAGAAGCAAAGAAGGAGGAGGAGGAGGAGAAGAAGAGAAGAAGAAGAAGGAGAAGAAGAAGAGGAAGAAGAAGGAGGAGGAGGAGAAGGAAAAGAAGAAGGAGGAGGAAAGAGAGGGAGGGAGAAAGAGACAGAGACAAAGACAGAGAGACAGAAAAAGCATTCATCATGTTCTTGCTCTGTCCCAGGCACTATGCTAAGTACTGTGGATACAAATACAATCAAGCAAGACGGCCATTACCCATAAGGAACATGCATTCTAACATGGGAAAACAATTTCTGAAATAGAGCTGGAAAGGAGATTGGGGAGCACACATCTGCATAGTGTGGAACAGACCTAACTCCTGGACAGTTAGGGCAAAAGCTCACCTAAGAGGTTCTCAGGGCATAGAGACTAAGCTTCCATTTGTGAGGGAGATGAAGATGGTGGTCAAAGAGGATGAGACGTGGAGAATTAAAGGCTGCGATGAAAAAATTTGAGCTTTTTAACAGCAGGGACTTGTTTACTTTTCTTTCTTCCTATTTCTCACAGCATAGCACAATGCCTGACATCTTGTAGAGGCTTAATAAGTATCCATTGAATTGAATTAACTCCTCTGCCTATGGTTACACACGTATTAAGCATCAGAGCTGGAACTCAAACTTAGTACATTTCCAAACAATTGGTCATTTGAGTCAATAGCCTTAAAATCTGTCATGGTGTGAAATATTGGTTCTATCATGGTCCAGGATCTTAGAAGTCTGAGCGGGGCATTAGTCAGTCAGTCAGTCAATATACATTTATTAAGTGTGTGCCAGGAACTGTTCTAAGCTCTAGGACAGACAAAGCACTAAGAAAGACAAAAGACAGTCCCTGATCTCAAAGAGCTCATAGACTAATGGGGGAGAAAACATGTAACCAGTAATTTTCATACAAACTATATAAAAGATAAATCAGAAATAATCAATTGAGGGAAGACATTAGATTTAAGAGATATTAGGAAAGGTTTCCTGTAGAAAATGAGATTTTAGCTTTGATTTGAAGAAAGGGATGCTAAGAGGCAGAAATGAGATGTGGTTGCCATGATGGAGCAGGTTACCTGAAGTCTGATCCACCCTGGGTTCCCACACTCAAGGAACCTTGTCAATGGATAATTTGTTTCTACCATTCCTATGGGGTCATTCATCTACATTTGTTGTCTCTATCATACTACTGTAATAGTAATTTCGATTCTGATCTCCATTCTATTTTCTCACTTATTTCACTTTCAGTAAACCACAACTTGTCCTACTCACTTTGTCTCACATGCAGAAAATCTGTATTCTCACTTAGTCTGCCAACTCTGACATTTTTTCTTCTTCGCAAAATTTCTTTGGTACCAATTATATGTTAATCTAATGTTCCTGTTCCTTTCTATTTTGCCCATCCAATCTGGTGGTCCTGAGCAGTAGCACTGAACTCTTGTGGTTTTTAATAAGTTCATAATCTCTCTTTAAGACTCTTTGCTGGCCCCAGGAAATCTACAAGAAACCTAATGGACCAGTCCATAATCTTGACCAATAAAAAAAGACTTGAATTAGGGTGGTTGATATAAAAGCCAAAATGATGGCATTAATTGTTCCACTAGGATTAGAAATAGCATAAGGCTGGATTTGGAGTCAAAGTACCTGGATGCAAATTTTTGCCTCTGCCACTTATCACTTATTTGGTTTTAGCCAAATTAACCTCTTTGGGACTCTGTTTCTCATATTTAAAATGAGAGGACAAAAACTAGATGATTTTTGAGGTCTAAATTTAGTTTTAAGTCTAAAGTCTTATGATTAATAACACTTTTTATCTCTCAGCTAACTCAGAGATTTGGGAGAATCACATGGTCCTAGCCCAAACTCATGCAAACAAATGACCACAAAATTACAGATTTCAGGATGTCAGTCTTTAGTGGAATATTTGGTACCATCTAGTGTCAGCATCATCGTTTTACTGATGAAGATATTGAGGTTCAGCAAATAGTCACATATTTAAGAAGTATCATAGGTGGATCTCAACACTTGAACTTTTGACTCCTGATCCAGAACTCTCTCCTTTGCGTCAAGCTGATTCTCTTATTTAGGGAGGGAAGGAAGTTCGTGGATCACATAATCCAGGCCTCTATTCCCTGTGCTGGTCAGAGTTCTGTTCTTGTACTACAGAGATATATAATGTCAGTGGGAGAACTCCCTCCCTTGATGCAGATCACAGCACCTATATGGGGATCATGATTTAATAAGCCATATTTGTGAGTCAATGTGGCTAAAAAATAATATTAAGCACCTACTGGCCAACGTGTCTGATTGAGTCTCTCCAAACTCAGTTAATCTGGTTCTTAGAGCACAGATATTGCTACTGTTCAATCATGTCCTATTCTTTATGACCCCATGGACCATGCTGTCCAATGGGATTTTCTTGGCAAAGATGCTGGAATGGTTTACCATTTCTTTCTCCAGGGGATTAAGGCAAACAGAGCTTAAGAGACTTACCCAAGGTCACACAGCTAGTAAATGTCTAAGGCCAAATTTGGACTCGTGTCTTTCTGACTCCAGGTCCAGTGTTCTATCCACTGAGCCTTCTAGCCATCTCCTGACCACAGACATAAGCAGTCCTTCGGGAGAACTGAATCTGAAACTTTTTGGGTAGTTACAATAAATATTTTTAAGTGCCTACTATGTTCCAGACACTTCTAAATGCTGGGGATACAAAGAAAGGCAGAAATCAATCCCTATTCTCAAGGAGCCCATCATCTAATGGGGGAGACAATATGCAAATAACTATGTATATGAAGAAGATATATATGGGATAAATTAGAGATAATCAACAGATGGAATGCATTAGAATTAAAGGTACTAGGTGAGTGTTCCTTGTAGAAGATGAAAATTTAACTGGGACTTGATGGATGACAGGGAAGCCAAGAGGAGGAGATGACAAGAGAGAGAATTCCAGGCAAGGAGGATGGCCAGTGAAAATGCTCAAAGTCTGTAGATGGAATATCTCACTTGAGAAACTGCAAGGAGGGCAGTGAAGTGTCACTGGGATCATAGAGTAAGGACATGGAATGGGAAAAGGAATAAGAAGACCAGGAATGTAGGAAGGGCTCTGGTTATAAAGGGCTTTGAATACCAAACAGAAGATTTTATATTTAACCCTAGAAATGATAAACACTGGAGCTTATTGAACAAGGGGCAAATATGTTCAGACATATGTTTTAGAAATATCACTTTGACAACTGAGTGGAAAATGGATTGTAACGGGGAGAGATTTGAGACAGAGAGATCAACGCAGAGCCTGTGTTCTACTCAAATAGCCTTTGTAAACCCAGAATTACTGCCATGCCACAATGAACCATCAGAGAAAGACATTAATGGAGGTACTAAGCTCCATAAGTCATCTTTAAAGGCACTTCTGGAAGCAGTCATGCTAGCTCTGGAGGGTAGAAACCAAAATATGAGGAGCCATTAAGTTTTCTTTTTTTTATTACTTTTCTGCAAAGAGGCTCTGTGTACAGACAGGACAGAAATTCATGAGGGTACGATTTCATTCTAATGAATTCGTTGGTTCCTCCTGGAAACAGTGTAAAATTACATAATAAAGTATCTCAAAGTACCAAGTAATCATTCACACTGTAGGTCCACTCATGTTCCTCAGGTATTAACCAGTGCAGAACACCTCTCCCTGATGAAAAAAGTCACACAGAAAGCTAATTACATCAGTTCTATCGTTGCCACAAGGGTTTACCATTAGCGTGTTTCTAAAAAAAATTTTTTAAAGAAACAGAAATTCTATAGAATAGGAAAATATTACAAATGTCATTTAGTCCAGACCCGGGTAGAAATTCCTGAAAAATAGCCTCAACATGTGGCCATCTAGCCTCTCTGAAGGAAGGCTTTCAAGATAGGAAACTCATGACTTTCCATGTCAGTCTAATCTTCATTGGCACATCAGTTGTTAAAAAAAATTCTTTCTCCTCTTTGTTCCCTATTGCAATAATGATAATGACAGTAACTAGTATAATAACAATAATGAGAAGCTATTAGAGTTTATTGAGTAGGGGAATGACATGGTCCTACCTGCCCTTTAGAAAACCACTTTGGCAGCTGTATTGTATTGAAACGGGAAGAGATTTGAGGCAGTTAGAATGGAAACCATTGAAATAATCTGGGCGTGAGCTGATAAAGGTCTATACCAAGGCAGAGGCTATGTGGGTAGGAGGGAAAGGACATATAGGAGAGATATTGCAAAGGTAAAAATAAGAGAATTGTATATATGAGGTAAGTGAGAATAAGGACTCCAGGACACAACTGAGATTGCAAGTTTGGGTGATTGGGAAAATGTTGGTAGCTTCAAGAATAATAGAAAATTTGGGAATAGAGAGGAAGGTTAGCAGAGAGACAATGAGTTCAGTTTTAGATATGTTGAGTTTATGATGTCTGTGGGATATCCACAATTGAGATGTTCCGTTGCAGTTAGATATTAGAGACTGGACATGAGTAAAGAGCTTATGGTTGAATAAAAAAATGTGAAAATGTCATCTGCCTTGTAAAACACAAAGAAGTTATACCCTATATTGTTAGAGGGAGAATCTATATAGCCAAAAAGATGAGCTGTGAAGTGTTCAAGAAAGTTGTAATCACATACTTGATTATAATCATTAAGGCAGGAACTACATTTTATTAATCTTTCTTTATGTGCAACCCAACCACTATCAGTTCTTAATATCACTCCCTGCATATAAATAGAGCCCAAAAATATTTCTTGAATTATTTTTTTCCCAAAAAAACATTACATTAGAGAAAACTCTGGAAAATACTAGGAATAAGTTATTGATTGGGGAAGAATATTTGTACATTGCTCTTTCGTAGGTTACAAACTGAATTCATCTTTGCTTGCCAGGAATTGTATTTTGTAAAACACTCCTAATTGAATGCCAAGGCAATCAGCTGAGCATGCCTATTAATAAAGTCAATGAATTAACTTGTATTTAGCTCGTGGCTAGCACAAAACAAAAAATCTTCCTGCAACTGAACTAATTGGCCAAGAAGAATAACACTCATTTTTCTCAGTGCCTGCTCTGTGCCCTAAAACATCCTGTATTTACAAAATTTTATAAAGAAATGGAAGGCCTCTCAGAGTCTGTCTGTATAACTTTGGGAAAATAGATTGCCTTTAATAGTCAAAATATATGTCATATAATCAAGGGTAAATCAGTGAACTCTAATTCTGTTTCCTATTGGTGAAAATGGTAATACTAATGATGTACTATTTGCATTTTTTGTAAGAAAAGCACTTTGTAAAGTATAGGACGTGACACTACCATGAGCTATCTCTTTAATAGTTTTGGAATTTGTAATTTTGACACAACTACTATAGCTATATATATATATATCATAACCCCCTCTAAATAAATAAGTGGTCTTCAAGAGTTCCTGTGGCCAAGAATTCATCATCCTTTTAGCCTAGGATCATAAATCTAGAGATGGAAGGAATCTTAGAGGCCCTCTCATGTTGTAGATAAGAAAGCTAAGATGCACCAAAGGTCATATAATGGTACATTCCAGAGCCAAGAGCCTAACTCCAGACCTCTTATTCCAGATTCAAATCTCTTTCCACTGGACTTAACTAGGTTAGTCTTCAGACAACAAATAATAAGCCACCATCCACTGATGATACTTTTCTATCTTGCCAGGTCCTTGCGTGGGGTGGGGAACCTGCACACTCAAGGACACATGTGACCTTCTAGGTCCTTGAGTATAGCCTTTTGACTTCACTGATTGCAGTGCTTTATTATCATTATTATTATAACATAACTTCTGGGGTAATTATCAGGTAAATAGAGTAAGGTAAATACAGTTTTATTATCATTATTATTATAACATAACTTCTGGGGTAAATTATCAGGTAAATACAGTAAGTAATTACGTAGTCAGCTTATAGATTCAACCAAGTTGATCAATACGCAATTTTTCAAATTCAAGGATCCCTGTTGAAGTGAATAGTAAAATTATTGGATCTGCTGAACTGCAGATCTATGCACCTGGAAGAATCTGTTCTTTCCCCCTTATCAACCCATCCTCCACAGCCCTGCTTGAATGATTTGCCTAGCATACCACTCTGATTCTGTCAATAAACCTTCAGTGACTCCGAAAATACTTAGATATTGAAGATATTTCTGAATACATTCATAGGAGAAAAAAGATAGCTATTGGAAATTTCTTAGACTATTCTTTCTCCGTGATGTTTGGAGACATTTAGTTTGCAAATAGAAGTGATATGATATGGGATATGGATGCTAACAACATGTTGTCATGGTCTGCATCTCGACTAGCCAATTGTTTCAAATATGGGAAGTGCCAGTCTTGTAGTACTCTGCCTTGATCAGACCACATCTAAAGAACTGTATTCAGTTCTTGGTGACATATTTTAGAAAGGAGAAGATAAAGGGTACCCAAAGAAGGAAAGCCAAGATAGCAAAGTGATCAGACACCATGTCTTACCTTGTTGAAACTCAAAAAAAGATGGGAATTTGAAGGAGAGAAGACTTAGAGGAAGGAATGGCAATAGAATTGTGGCACTGCTGCCATCTTGGTATATTTGAAGGGCTGTCATATGGGAAAAAATATTAGACTTGTTAAGCTTGGTCCTAGAGGCTAAACTAGAAGCAATAGTATAAGTTGCAAGGAGGTAGACTTACATTGTGCAAAGGAAATTAAATTAAATTAAAACTAATCTGAAGGAGAAGAGGCTTCCTCAGGAGGGTAGAGATCCTCCCTACTCCTACGCTTAGACCAAAGACTGGATGATCATTTGTAAAGAATATTATTGAGAAATTTCCTTTTCATGTACGGGTGGGAGGAGGTGATTTTGTGGTCCTTTCCAAGCCTGAATTCTCTGATTCTGAGTCCCAGTCAACTGTGGTTTTTATTACATGACAATTAGTGGTACTGGATTATATATCAATTAATCTTTGTTTGATGCTGCCCTGTCATAAGAAACAAAGTTCAGTTTCAAAATGAGCAATTCCCCAGGTCATTGGCTCCCTAGAGGTAGCCATCTGAGGTCTCAAGTAGACTTTTTCCCTTGAATGATTTAATTTGACTAAAAGATTAAATGAATTGGATAGGAGTTGGTGGCCACACAACACAGTGCTTTACTCATTATAGAAGTTTAATAAATATTTATTGACCAACTAACTTATAGGCTGTACCCACTTACCTTTGCTCTTTTTTATACTTAGCCCATGTATATAGGTTAGAAATATATAGGCCACAAGGCATATAGACTACCAGTCTAAAGAATCTTCCACAGTGAGTATATCACTGAGATGCACGGACAAAATCTATGAAACATTCTTCTGTAGGCAATCTTCAGACACACAGTCATGCTATAAGAAACTGAGAAAAGAAATGCCTTTTGTGGTGGTAGTAGTAGTAGTAGTAGTAGTAGTAGTAGTAGTAGTAGTGGTAGTGGTAATAGTAGTATTAGTAATGCAGTAGTACTAGTAATAAAGGTATTAGTAGTAATGGTACTCGTGGTAATAATAATGGTAGTAGTAGCATTGGTAGTAGTGGAAATGGAAGTAAAGTAGTGGTGATGGTGGTGGTGATAGAAGTGGTAATAGCAGTACTAATAGTGGTGGTAGTGGTAGTAATAGTAATAACATTATTATTAAGATTGGGTATTTCTATCTCACCCTAGTTAGAAGTGTGATGGTCACTCATTGGGACCCTTACTGATCTGCACAAGAACTTTGACTTTCTCCATTTCTCATCTGAGCCAGTTGACTCCTCTTTAAACAATTTAGTGGCTCTGAATGTTGAGGCTTACATATTTGTGCCAAGCTTAATACAGACACCTGATCAGCTTTAGCACATTACAACTCAGAACTCCTGAATTTCAGCAATCCTTCAACCATAGCCTCCTTAATAACAGGGATCAAAGACATGTGCCACTGTTCTTAGCAGCTGTATTTATCTTAAGAGTAGCTGTGGCAGATGGCCTGTGTCTCCACGTGACTCAGTGACAGCAGTGAAAAAGAAAGACATGGGCAGGCGATAGAAGATAGGGCAATTCCATTTATTGATCCCAGGGTCACGGTATTTATAGATAGAAACTGCAAGTCTCCATGACATTCTCTGTCCTAGTAATTAGGCCAGTCTTATTGTCTTAAAGACCGTTAGCCTAGAAAGCATCTATTTTACATGTCACTTGTATTCTGTAGTTCTCTTGTTTTTCTCACTGAATCAACAACATCCCTGGGGTCTGGAGAGCCATTCTGGATGATAATGAACAGTCTCAAAGAAAGGTTTCCCAAAGGTCTGTCCCTAACTTTGCCAAGAGCACTCCATCCTGGCATTCAACAAGTAACAGCAATTAACAGTAACCCATGGGAAAGGGTAACGAATTAGGAATCAAGGGACCAAGGATCAAGTCCTGGCTTTATCACTAACATTGGTTTCTTCATCTGTAAATAGAATGTAACATTGGTCCTGCCCATTCCATAGGATTGTAGAGAGGTTCACATGGGGTGATGTGTGTAAAAACATATTGTAATCAACCTCAAAGTTCCATATAAATCGATCAATAAGCACAGTTTAAAGAAAACTGATGCTAATATGCTAGGCACTGTGCTAGACACTGAGGTTATAAAAAGAAAAATAAAGAAAACTCTGCCTTCAGACAACTACAAAGATAATACGAATGCAGTGGAGAGGGCACTAGACTTAGAGTGAGGAAGAGCTAAGTTCAAATGTCACCTTAGATACTAACTGCGTGATTCTAGTAAAGTCACTTAACCTTTCTGTGCCCTAGTTTCCTCCTCTGGAAAATAAGGGGGTTGCACTGAGAGCCTCTAAGGTATATTCAGCACTAAATCTGACTCTGTTTGTATATGTAAATAAATAAATTTAAGTGGTAGCTAGATGGTACAATAGATGAAGCACTGGACCTAGAGTCTGGATAGACTTGAGTTCAAATCCAGCCTCAGACATTTACCAGCTATGTAACTCTGGACAAATCAGTTTCTGCTTGTCTCGGTTTCTTCATTTGTAAAATGGGAATAATTTCATTTACCACCCCAGAGTTGTTATGAAGACAAAATATGAAAATATTTGAAAAGCTCTTTGCAAATCTGAAAGTACTACATAAGTGCCATTTTTATTATTAATAGTATATAAAATATATACAAAATAAATATAAGTTAATTGACAGGGTCGCTATAATACATCTGAGGATGTCATGAAAGATTTCATATAGAAGTGACGTGCAGAGATTTGAAGGAAATATCTATTTATCTATCTATGTACATATATATGCATACATTTCATATGTATGCATATATATACACACATACACACACAAATATATATATATATATGTATTACTTATTATTATTGGTCTTCCCTATAGAGCCATATATAACAAAATACGAACAAAAAAGAATCAGTAAAGTAAAAAAAATAATTTCCAAAAATGATTTTTTCCTTTGGCCATTTCTTTCTGTCTCCATCTCTGTACATGCATGTTTCTCCGTCTTTGTCTCTGTCTCTATGTCTCTGTTTCTCTTTGTGTGTCTTTGTCTCTCTCTTTCTATGTCTGTCTCTGTTTCTCTCTCTGTCTCTTACAGTCTGTCTGTCTCTGACTCTGTGTGTGTGTCTCTCTCTCTCCCCCTCCCTCCCTCTATATGTTTCTCTGTCTCAGCTATAATTCAAATATGTGGGGGGAAAAACAATCTTTATTCTAGAGAAGAGTTGATTTACTGATGAAAGCCATCAACCCTGAAGAAAATATCACCAGTGAAATAAGAACTACTCAAATGATTTAATGTGCTGGGACATTCAACCAGCAGAAAAATCACCCCAAGAGTCAATTAACTCAGAACAATATTATCACTTGGATTATTCTGAGCCCTGCCAGGCTCAAGTTGGAAAGTTCCTTGTGCTCTGCAGGGGATCAGCCAAGAATATCGTGGTAACTCAGAAAATGTACAAGAGAAACCCCCTGCCCCTCTTTCTCTTCCTATCTTTCCTTTCTAGAAGCAATATCAAGACTAAAGTATCCAAGAGGTAACCTTGTGAATTCCAAGAGGTCTATGTGCAGAAAGCATATAGCTGACATACTATATCATTCTATCCCCTGTTGTACTAAGCCATGTAGTTTCAGTTAAGTTCAGGGGAGCCTGGTCTCCAATGACAATGGGCTCCCTTTTTTACCCTGATTGATTTAAAGTTTTCTATCTCAGCATCCTAAGGGATGATTTCAATGATGGTTCACAATTGACCTCACCAATAATGGGGAATAAAAAAGTACTCAATGTACAATATAAATAGGTATAGGATTGGTAATTTATTCCTACAAACACAAACAAAGCTAAACACAAAGAGCTCTCAAGAACATGTTGATGTAAGAACCAGTAACTTCACATACCTATTGGTATAATCTGCTAGGAGGATGGTATTTTTAACGCATCAAAATACAAAACCATTTGTATGGATTGTTGATTAGACACATGATATTTCGCCTAAGTACTGATTCCACTCCAAACCTGAACCTCATCTGTACTTCCTAATTGTTTACTTCTTTAGTCAATCAATCCAGCATCAGCAGCTGTGGCAACTAACCCTTCCTTGCCAAGCTTTATATCTTTCTCTCTGCGACTTTAATGCCACTCCCTCCCATATCCTCCAGACAACTTTCCCCTTCTATGATGAATGTTTAATTTCTCCCTCTCCATTGGACGCCTCAAGGCTATTTTCAAATAAGCTCACATCTCCCAATCCCTAAAAAATCCTTTGATTGGCCTTTCCAGTCATCCAGAAATCAGACTTTCTTTTTCTCTTTTTTTACTGTTAAACTTTTGGAGAAATTTTTCTACACTTTCTTATTGCTCACTACTCATTCACCTAAAATTTGTTTTTTGACTCATCTAGTCCACTAAAACTGCCTCAGGGACATTTAATGCCCTTCTAATCATCAAATTTAGCAGTATTTTTCAGTCTTCATTCTTTTTGAACACTCCATAACTTGTGAAATTTGATTGTCTCTCTTGCTGGACACTTGCTTTACCCATGGCTTCAAAGACACCTCAGTTTTCTGGTCCTCCTATCAATCAATAAACATCTATGGTCTGCTATATGAAAGGTACTGTCCTAGGTACTAGGGGTACAAAGACAAAAGCAGAAATGGTTCCTGCCCTTAAGGAGCTTACAGTCAGCTGGGGAAGACAACATGCTTGCAGATAGTTCTATACAAATAGATCCAAAATAGATAAAAAATGATTTCTGAGAGTCAAGATGACATTAGCTAAGGGAATCAGGAAAAACCTTATTTAGAAGATGGCACTCAATCTGAGCCTGAAGACAACTAGGGTTACTGAAAGATAGTATTGTGGAGAACCCCACACATTTCAAAATTTGGGATAGTCACCCTAAAGACACAGAAATAGGATATGAATAGTATGAGGTACAGTAAATAGGTTAGTTTGGCCAACCTATAGTGAGAATGGAAAAAAAGTGCTGTGTCTATTGTTAATTTTAATATGAATTAATGAAGAGGCATTCATTAAATGCCTCCTTTGTGACAAACACTATGGTAATTAAAAGAGATTAAAACAGAAATTTAAAACAGTCCCTGTTTCAAATCACTGTCTAATTGGGGGACATTCAGCTGAGTTCAGATACAAGGCAAATGTAAGTCCTAATAGTACAATGATGGCATGTATGAAAAGACCAAGGAACTAAGGGTACACTGATAGGTCAGATTTCAGTGCTTAGTGGTCTGGTACATATAGCAGCAGGATAGAGGGTAAGACCTGAAGAAACTTGAGAATTCAGTGGAGAGCATATGATGGTCCTCTATATTATTGGAAAAATTACAGTCGGCAATTCTTTATTTATTTAACCAATATAAGTAGCCCACAACTACTCATGGTAGAGGGCAGGAAGAAGAGAGATGAAGTGAATGGGAGATAAAGGGACACACCTCACCACCACTGAGAATAAACCTAAAGGTCTAGTGAATGAATCTAAAGGTATGAATGGATGAGGGAGAAATCTTGGGTCATCACCACAATGGCGATGAGAGGAGTGGTGATGAGGGGAAGAAGAAAAAGAATTGGCAAGAAGGTTTGAGGAGAAGGGTACTCTTCAGTAGAAGAGTTAAACATGTTATTGGGTGGGGGAGAGGGAGGTGACAACACTCTATAGTAAGCCTGAATCAAATAAAAATATAATTAAGAAATACTTAACAAAGTTAATAAAAATATAATGTAGATAATGTTAATACATTGTTTATGAAGTCAATACATGACCTCAGAAATCTTTAGTGGCTCCCATTTCTGTTTGAGTTTGAGACCATTGTGTTTGACCCTCCTGGATGTCCAGGCCAAGGGAAAGGAGAAGAGAATAGGAGGAAGGATGCATTTATGGGTAATATATGGAGTAGAATCTTCTCCCCAGTGTCTCCAATCATTTCTATTTCTTTAACAAGTTTCTCCTTTTTTAGTTAGAATCCGATTAGAATAGAATTCACCCATGTTGCTTCTTATCCTTTTGAAAGATGTAGTCACTTCTAAAGCTTGTCAAGAAGTCACCATTAGCTTCTTGCTTTTGGCCAAAAAAAAAAAAAAAAAGCAACACCAACATGTTTTTTGATGATCTCCAGTTCTCCATCACTTCTCTGTCATGCTGTGGCACCAAGTCTCTTACCTATTCCTCCAATTCCTCACCTATTTCCTCTTTCTGTCCAGGTGACCTATTAAGTGGTATATCTTGGAGGGACCTTAAAAATATACCTATAGAATATTGGAACCTAGATTCAATAAGTTACTTAACAAGCATTTAAGTATAAACTATGTGTTAGGCACTTACTAATCCAAAAAGTCAAAAACACTGCATCTGTCCTTAAGGCACTCACAGTATCAGTCTTCTACTATGTGCAATTGACTATGTGCAGTTAGAGATACAAAAATAAAAAATTCACAGTTGTTGTTAGGAAACAATAATAGCTCAAATTTATATAGCTTTGCCAAGTTTACAAACTGTTTTACATGATTTCATTTGATCCTCACAGCAACCCTGCCTGGCATATACTATACTTATCCTCATTTTGCATAAGAAGGAAGTGAAATTCAGAAGGGTAAGTGACTTGCCCAAGGTCACACAAAGAGTAAGTTTTTCAGGAAGCTTTTAAACTAAGGGCTTCCTGACTCTCTGTCCAGTATTCTATTCAACGTTTAATATTGGTTCTATATTTTGTAAAATTTAAAGCGATATTCAAACATGAAATACAATTATTAATTGTACAGATTATGCTGGAGGAGATAAAGCAAAGTCCTGACTTAAATTCCATATTGGAAACTTAGTTGCTGTATGACAAAGGACAAACCACTTATCCTTTCTCAGCCTCAGACATTTCAATGAAGGAGATCACAGACAGATGGATAGATGATTGATGAACAGACAGACAGATAGAAGGATGGAAGGATGGATGGATGGATGGATGGATGGATGGATGGATGGATGGATGGATGGATGGATGGATGGATGTAAATGTGCAGCTAGATCTTGATTAATGTGAATAATGAATCCCCTGAAGTTGTCACATATATTTGAATTCACATTTTCTCAAGTTGTAATTATGTAAAATATAGTCATTGGTTCCAGCCATATGAAAATATGTATTGCAAATTTGAATAATGTGACTGCTTCGAGGGATTCATTATTTGTGCTAGTCAAGACCTAGCTGTATACTTAATAGATTCAAAAGGAATATAACATTGTTATTGGAGAGAGAGAGTATTAGCAGTGGGATCTCAGGAAAGTTTTCTTGTAAAAGGTGGAGTTTAAATTGAATTTCGAAGGAAAGCGAAGATGCTAAATGTAAAGGCAAGGAGGGCATAAATTCCAGACATGGAGGTAATTGGGTCAAAGACAAGAGATGATGTGTGTTCAGAACAGTGAAGCTAACATAGCTGAATGACAATGTGGAGAGTGGAGTAAAATGTAAGACGATATCTGGATGTAAAGGGTGTGGCATTTAAAAAGTTTGAGAGACATAATTTCTGCGTAATTAGTCATTTTGTTAATAATGCCAGCATTTTAATAAAGGTCAGTGACACTCTCAAATGCCAAAGACCCCTCATGGCAGTAGACTTACAACTTATATGCCCTGGGAAAAAGAGTGTTCCTGAGGGTTTCTGATTGGTTAAAAATTAATGAGAGATGAACTTTACAAAGTGAGCTGATAGAAGTGAGGTGATAGCTAGGAGAAGGAAAATAAATGTTCATTGATTGAAAAAATTAAGATAAAGGGAGAAAAAAAGCACATCAGGGGTTGTTTGTCTCCATTACTTAGGTATATATTGATTCATTCAGTGGGATTTATTAAGTGCCTGCAATGAGGGGCTGAGAGTGATATCATGTCAATTTTAGACAGAAACACTAATCCTATACCCAGACCACCTCCAGGCTTGGGCAATCTACACAAAAGGATTTATATCCCCCACCCAAGCCAGGGTTAGTTAGGTGAAATAGCAATACCCAAAATGAGGAGAACATTAATCCTATCTTCCATTGGCCTTGTCCTTGAGACATTGGACAAGGAAATAGAATATGAGAAATAAAAAGCCGGGGTCTCTCCAATTTTAATAATTGGCTGTTAATATGAATTAGAAATAATCATTTCTCTCCAGGGTTTTAAATATCAAAGAATAGTGTAGTATAGCATAGACTTAGTCCTCAAGACCAAATCAGTAAAATTGGTTGTGCCAGGAGGCGATATTATCAGACCTGTGCTTTAGGAAAATTTCTTTGGACATCTTGTAAAAGATGTACCAGCAAGAGGAGAGGCTAGAGGCAGGGAGCCCAAATGGAAGTATCACACTTGTGAAGGCAAGAAGTGATATGCACCTCAACCAGTGCGGTACCTACCTGATCAGAGAGGAAGAAGACACATACAGAGGTAGAATGGAGATGGAACTGATGAGATCTAGTAAATGGGTAAATATCCAGGATTGGTGAGAATAGGGAGCTGAAGATGACATCAAGGTCGCCAGCCTAGGGGACTGGGAGGACAGTGGTGCCCTCAGTGGTACTGGGGGATTTCAGAAGAGAGAGAGGTTTGAGCAAAGAAGTCTGTAATAGAGCAACTCTAATCTAAGATGATTCAAGGAGTTCTGACACTGGTGAAATCACAGATCACTGATATATATGTATACCAACAATCATGTCTATAACTTCCTCTATGACCAGCTGGAATCAGCACTGATGATGTTTCATGTAAATTTGTTGGCCTTGCATGAAGCTTCCAAGAACAGCTGATGAATATTAAGTCTAAACCTCACTGAACAGAAGCCATAATAGATGCAATTTATCAAGTCCCACTGGCTAAATTTTCTCCTTTAATGCAAGCATACAGTTCCAATTCCCTTTAATAAGAGGTGCGTGTGCACATTCAAGGGCAAAATTTGGTCTTCGCATATAAATCTTAAGGCAAAAAGTGAGTCTGGGGCTCAGGATGCAGATAGAAACTCCTAGTAACAGATGGAGGAGCTTGCCTCCATCATTCAACAGCTTAATCTTGGCCCATTTAGAATAATCAGCACTGTGTGAACTTGATAATGAGGAGACACCCAACTGTAATAGGGGGAGGACATAGAAATATCTGCTGAAAGGGAATGTGCCTTATACCCTTCCTTCAATCAGTAGCACAGAAGTGACTTTAGGGTCTTTTCATCATTCACTGAGAAAAACTGGGCATGAGTGAATCCTTTCCTCCCCTTAGAAGGCTATATTATCTTAGGATGTATCACTGGTTTCTATATTTCACTTTTCTGGGTATGAACTGGCTTGTCTCCCAGTGAACCTGCAGATCTTAACTTTTTCCTTTTTTTCTGGTATGAGGGACGGGGGAGGGTGATAGCTAGAGGAGGGAATATTAATTATTAAATATTAATTCACTAATTGAAAAAAATTAAGATAAATGAGAAAAAAGCACATTGAAAGTTGTTTATCTCCATTGCTTAGGTATGTATTGATTAAGTCATTCATTCAGGAGGATTTATTAAGTGCCTACAATGTGCTACAAGGGACCTAGAAGGGATCATCCATTCTGGCATGGTGCAATCATTCTGAAGAGGTAGACCAGAGATTCATTACAACAGCTTCCTATTTGATGTCCCACTCTAGGACTCTACCTCTCCAACCCATCCTTCCTACAGCTGTCAAATTATTATTCCTAAAGAATTGGGGCTGACTAGGCTGCTTCCCTGCCCAAGAAACTCCAGGGTCTTCCTATTGCTTCAAACATCAAACATGAACTTTGTTCTTTGGCATTTCAACCCCATCACAAATTTAACTGTAACCTACCTCTAAAGGTCTCTATCATATTTTTCTATCTGAATTCCAGAAAAACCAGTGTATTTTGCTATCCCTCAGAGGAGACATTATATTTCTCAACTTTGGGCTTTTGTACCCAATATCACTCCACACTCCCCACTACACAAATTGAAACCTCCACTGTAACAGAGGTGCTAAATTAGCTGACACAGTATCCAGATAGAGTGTTGGGCTTGGAGTCAGGAAGGCCTGAGTTCAATTCAGCCTCCTGCAGTTTCAAGTTGTGTGACCCAAGGCAAGTCACTTAACCTCTGACTGTCTAAGTTTTCTCAACTGCAAACTGGGGATAAAAAATAGCACCTACCTCTCAGGATTGTTTTGAAAATCAAACGAGATGATTTGTGAAGTGCTTAGCATGATCTCTGACATGTAGTAAGTGCTTCCTGACTCCAGGCACTCTACCCATTGTTCCACCTATCTGCCCAGATGGTATCTCAGGTTCCTTCAATTCAATTTAATTTGGTAAACATTTATTAAGGGCTTACTATTTGTCAAGCACTGTGCTAAGCACTGGGCATACAAATAATAAGAAAGACTTAGTCCCTGACTTTAAAGAATTTATAGTTTAAGAGGGAAGATAGAGCTTCAGATGCAAAGTAGAGAGTGTTGAAAGCCCAGTTTCTTTCCTCTATAAAGTATGGCTTTGGGAGGAGTTTGTTACTCCTCCATCCAATCAGAGTGCAGTGGAGGCTGAGGGAGGTGTTACTGAGTTAACACAACAGTGATGAAATTAGAAGTGATGAGTTTGTCCTGGGAGGGATATCTTATGAAATCAGAGCTGCAGGTACAAGGTGGTATGAGCTGGAAGTCTAATTTCTGCCCTTTTACATAGGATGCTAGATGTAGAACTAGAAGTGATCCTTTCATGCAACCTCCTCATGGTGAGGAATCTGATCCTATAATACTATGATCTTGGTAATTGAAAATAAAAGATACATAATTCTTTCAAGACTGGTAATTTCCTCAGTATAGGTGTTTCCCTCAAGAAAATTTCAGTCTCTTTACTCCTTAGAATAAGGGTTCTTAATGTGGAGTCCTTGACTATATTTTAATATGATTGGCTTCCTTTATGATTCTATTTTATGCATTTAAAAATATTTTTCTCAGAAGGGATTCATAAGCTTTACCAGACTGCCAAAGGGATATATGACTCAATAAAGGTTAAAAAATCTTGCTTTGATTCCTGAATCATGGAAGATGAAAATTCATTAGCAGAAGCCCATCCTGTGGATGATAAATCCCATCATATTTAACCATATCGATGTTCACATCACAGATTTGTACTTTATTACTGGTTCTAATCTTGAAAGCTTTCTACCCTGATAGGAGCATTCACTGGGGGACAAAAGTCTTCCATTGAGTTACAATAGATGGGTGTGTTTTACATAACGTAAAGTGCACTAGCATATATAAACATAAATTGGCAGCTTTACTGATTAAATTGTTGAAAAGTATCAGTACACATATGTCTGTCTTTAACTCAGTCCTGGTGTTTGTCTCTTGCTTCCTCATCTTGGTGAGATACCTCATTATAGCATCTTCCTACCATAAAGAGTTGTGTGAATAGAAAATATACAACCATCTGAAAGAACTCACAGAGCCATCATACAACAATCGCCAATCACAAGTTGTCCAGTTGGTTCACACTCAACAGATTGCAATTTCCAAAAACTAAATAACTTTGTTTTTGAAATAAAGGCAAGAGGCAACACCTCCTCTCTACACCCCGCCCCCCTCCACACCACCAAGGGAGAGTTCAAAGCAGAGATGGAGAAGTAGGGTATCAAAGATAGCAGCACCAAAGGCATAACCCTTCATTTGGAAGGAACAAATACTGAGTCATTCTATTCACTATCTTTTTGGGCAGACATCTGTGCTTTGCATTGGCATGGAAAGTCAGACCCTCTGTGGAGAATAAAAGGCATATATTCCAGGATAAAGACAACTATTTTTTATCTAAATTAAGGACTCAATGTTGTGAAATGTGTCCTTGATAAGTTATTGAATTAACTAAGTATATATTATTGTGCATGTGTCTGTTGCTTCATTCCTGAACTGAGACAGTGTTTCAGTGAATTTCAGTATTTAGAATTGGTAAGAGAATGATCACACCAATTCATCTTGTGAAAGATTGAGTATAGTTCCTGCTCATGTCTAATTGCTGTAAAATCCACATTGCCAAGCTGATACAGTCTTGAAAGATCTTGTGTGCCACTGGAACAACTCTTGATAACCTATTGTCACTTCCAAGCTATAATGAGACATTCAAAGAGAACACAAACACATGAAACAATTTATACAACCTTTTGGAATGATTCATCCTTCCACATTATCAAGGACTAAAGATTTTTTTTACATACATACATCTCAATTTTGCTATCTGGAGAACTGAGTTCCAATTCTATTTCTATTGCTCGGTTCTTGTGTGACCTTAAAAATTTCACTTAGCTATGCTGGGTCTTATTTTCCTCCTCTGTGAAATGAAGGGTGGACCCTACGGTTTTTAAGATACCTTCCAGTCTTCAATCCTTTGAGTCATTTTCCCTGTCTTGGTTTCAGTTACCTCATCTGTAAAATGAAACAATTGAACTAGAATGAATTTTAAGATTTCCTCTGTCCTTAACATTTGATGATTTTTTGCCCTCTAGGTTTTTGTCTACAAATCTCCTTTGTTTTAGTCACATTCCCCTTGTATTATATGTACTTGGGTAAATGTCACATTCCAGTCCCTACTTCTCATTAGATTGTAAAGGTCCTTTAGTAGGCATTGGGTTATATTTTGCCTTTGTACACCTGGCATCAAGCACAGGGCCTTGAAGATAATTGATACTTGATAAATAGTGAATGATTTCCTTCAGAATTTTATTTAAGGCTGTTTCTACCTGGCATAGAAGGCACTTGGGTAGCTAGTTAGCCATCTACTCTTGAAGTTATTCAAATATTCTTTAGCTCAACCTGTGCTGATTTAGCTTTGTATTATCTAGCCCTTTCAAGAGGAAAGCAGATGGCTCAGATGCCAACCAGCCAAAGTGGCCTTTCACTCTTCGGGGCCCTTCTCTACCCCCGTGTGCCCAGAAGAGTGAAAGGCCACCTTGGCTGGTTGGCACCTATATTCCAGGCCTTCCTGTTTCTATTTTCTTTGGTTTCTTTATTTCTCTACAAACCATAGGGATCTCTGTCCCTCTCCAGTCTCTGACAACATCTCTATGTTAGACTCACTGTATTTTTCACTTAGTCATAACATTGTTATTAATGTATTGTAGTCTTATCCTATCATGTATTTAACTACTGGTTCTCTCTATAATTATCCTGTATGTGTGTATATATGTGTTCATATATATGTGCATATATATATATATATATATATATATGTTTGGGTGAGTCTGTTTATATGTACATATTGTCCAAAAAGTCTTAAGGCAGTTTCAAGCTTTAAGACTTTTATAATCATTTACATGTATACATACATGCACACCTATATGTATATATATATACATATATACACACATATATAATTATAGTTGTCTCTCCTCCATTAGAATTAGAATTTGTACTTTGTATTTGTATCCCCATTGCCCAGAACAGCACCTGGCCCAGAGTAGGTGCTTCATAAATATTCTTTGATTGATTGACTTATCTTCCCATCTGGATTATATACTCTATTAGGAACAGGAACTATGTCTTATGCCTTGTTGTATCTCCCAGAATCCCTACCTTGTTGTTCAACAGATTTCTGGAAATCTGTTTCATGGATTACTAGCTCAAAGCTCATTATGAATGAACAATGCGATATGGGAGCCCCTAAAAGCTGGGATGCATTAACGGAAGCACAGTGTATGTTGTACGTCCCGTCTAGATTATAAATTTCTTTTTTTATATGTGCACTTCCAGTGCCATGTATAGTGATTTGATTATAATAGATGCTTAATAAATGAGTTTATTTAACTGTTGATTGTCATTTGGAGTGACTGGCAGTATGATGTGATAGAAAGAGCCATTGATTAGAAGTCAGCAAACCTGGGTTAACTTTGAGCTCCGATAATTAATGACAATGGGTAGCTCATTTCCTCTTTCTAAGTCTTAGATTCCTGATTTCTGTACAAAGGGTTTGGATTAAAGGTCCCCTTTTAATTTTAGCATTCTAAAATCTTGTCACAATTTTTGCATTTTTGTCTTGGGTTCATTAATTATGCCCAAGGCCAGTGTCCCATTATATGTACAACTGTGAGAAGACATCAGAGGTGGAGGAGAAGAAATCTAATTGCCTGACATACTAGGCTTCATTCAGTTCCCTAGACAGACTCATTTATGGCCTCATTCTCATTTCATGGACTTTGCTTCTACTCATATCTTACAATAGAACTATCAAGAGTCCTATATAAGGAAGGGAAAGCTACAGCAAGAAAGTCTATTTCTAAAAACAAACCTTCAGCTTCCACTAACATCAAAAGAAAAGGAGAAGATAAGGGAAAGGGAGAAGAAAAGAGGTGGGGGAAGGGTAATTCATAGACTAACAGGAGTAATTTACTTGAGAGAAAAATAATTCCCAACACTAATGACTATTGTTTAATTGGAGGACTGAAAAGACTGGTATTCCATCACAGTCCAGGGAGACCATACTTGCCTCGGAATGTCTTAATAAACTTGGAGAGTTTTATATATACCCCAAGTTGTTATTCCCAGCCTGGGAATATGGCAGAACAAGGATCAATGAGTGGAAATAATTGAGAGGAAGATTTTGGCCATATATAATGAAAAACTACCTACAGACAGCTGAACAGCAATGAGATAGACTGGGTTTTGAGGTAATGAGTTTCCAATCACTAAAAGTGTTTAAATGAAAGGTGGATGACCCTCCTCTCAGCACTGTTTTTGGAAAGATTCCACCCACAAGTACAGTGTTAGATTAGATGACCTTTCAAGTTCCTTCAATAATATTGGTAAAGGGAAGAAGAAGGAGAAAAATAACTAACATTTATAAAGAATTTTCAGGCTTGCAAGGCATTTTATATTAGCTCTTTCGATTCTCACAACAACCCTGCCAGTTCTATATAACTACAGCAAGTCTGCATCAAGAAAAACTGGCATACCCTCCTACTCTTATATAGGAGATTCCATGTACAATACAGGAGCCATTTCCATGGAAGAGGGATCATGTGGGCAGCCAAGGAAAAATACCAATGGGGAATGACAGCATGCAGATATAGAGTCAGAAACTGACCGAGTCAGAGATGGGAGCAAGGGCCAGAGAAGATGAGAACATCGATCCCATGTGGATTTGGAAAGAGGCATGTACTGAAGGTTACTCATCCAAATGTTACCGCAGGGACACAGAGCTGCACATGTGATCTGAAGTTAATAATAAACATAACTAGAAGTTATAAGATTTAAGGTTTACAAAACACAAATATATTATGTCATCTTATCTTCACAACAAACCTGAAAAGTCAATGATATTCTTATCTCCATATTACAGATCAAAAAACTAAGGTTGAGAGAATTTAAATGACTTGCTCAGCATCACACAGCTCATGAGTGTATGAGGCAGAATTCAAACTCAAGTGTTTCTTCCTGATTCCAGGTCCCATTTGCTATCCATAGTTACCTAGCTGTCCCTAATCTAACTTTGTCATTGTTCAATCATTTTTAGTTATGTCTGACTCTTTGTGACCCCATTTTCTTGGCAAAGATGGTGGAGTGGTTTGCTATTTCCTTCTTCAGTTTATTTTACAGATGAGAAAAGTGAGGCAAACAGGTCTAAGTGACTTGCCTGGGGTCACACAAGTAGTAAGTATCTGAGGACAGATTTGAACTCATGGAGATGAACCTTCCTGACTCCAGGCTGGCACTCTACTCACTGCATGATCAAGCTACCCCTCAATTAGTTAGACCTGACATTTTTCCCCACAATCAAAATTTAACTAACCTGTGTCCCATTCTCTCAAAAAAGGCTAATTAACCTGTGTCCCATTCCTTCAAAGTCTTGCTCTCAGCCATTGGACCATAGCTAGAAAGATGGAGCAATATTTGTTCACCAGATATCTGGGGGTAGGACATGGATTCAAGAAGACCTTAATTCAAAACTGGCCTCAGATATTTACTAGCTGCATGACCTTGGAAAAGTCACTTAACTTGTATCTGCTCCAGTTTTTTCATCTGTAAAATTAGAATAACAATAGCCCTTAACTCCCAGGATTTTTTCAGAATAAAAATGAGATGACATTTGCAAAGTACTTTGTAAATCTTAAAGTGCTGTAAGAATACTTGCCATAATTATTAATATTACTCTCCATCCCTGCCTTGGATAATAAAACAATTGTTAGTATTTATTTGGCTTTCCACAAAGTGCTTTACAATGACTAATATCTACTATTTAACTTTTTTCCTGCCTGCTAATTATCTTTCCACAACTAGAACTTCTAGTTCTAATTTCTAACTTCTTTAAGGACAGGGACTAAATAACCCCTTAGGACTTCTAATCCAGGGTTGGGGAACCTGCAGCCTCAAGGCCACATGTGGCCAGAAGTTTAGATTCAGTCAAAGGGCTACACATGACCACCAAAGGGCCACATGTGACCTCGAGGCTGCAGGCTCCCCACCCTGGATCAAACCTTTTCTCTTCCACCCCCTTCTCCCACCCACCCCCCAAAAATCTCATAACTTATTTTTAAAAGAAGAAATGTACCCATGGCGGAAAAGATCACATTGAAAAGCTTGACTTCATTAATCTATATTTTAACACTTCCATAATCCATTCAATGCAGTGACTAATCCATACCTTCTCATTCTGTGTGTCTCTTGTCCACAACCCTCCATAAAACCTTCATAGGAAAGCCACTCAAGGTCCCAGATTCCATCCTTGAGATGGATACCAGAGGAGGATGTATAGTATAGTAAAAAAGAGTGCTGTCAGGGGAACCAGGGGAGATCAGGGTTTGAATCTCATCACTGACATTTATTAGTTGTATGACCATGGGGCAGTCACTTAATGTCTCTTGGTCTGCTTCTTCATTCAAAGTAATGCAGGTGATGTTAATGATACCCAAGGAACCAATCTTCAAAGGTTGTTTGAGTCTCAGATGAGTTCATATGTATAAAGCATCATATAAGAATCAGCTATTATCATTTGACTGGCCCATCTTTCTAGTAACATATTTCTTGGATAATATGTTTTATGTACAAGAAGTTTCATTAATGCCTTACATGATACTTAGGACCTTTGGATTTAGAACTGGAAAGAAACTTGGAGATAACTTGTGCTATGCATTTCCGGTGTGTCTGACTCTTCACGACTCCGTTTGGTGTTTTCTTGGTGAAGATATTGGAGTGCCTTGCTAGTTCCTTCTCCAGCTCATTTTATAGATGAGAAAACTGAGGCAAACATGGTTAGGTGACTTATCCAGGGTCATATGGTTAATAAATATCTAAGGCTGGATTTGAACTCATGAAAAGGAGTCTTCCTGACTCCAGACCCAGCATTCTGTCCACTGTACCACCTAGCTGCCCTGCCTTGCATAGTAAGCACTTAATGAATGTTTATTAACTTGATTTTGTCGGAATAAACACCCAGAAGCACATCTGTATATGTCACAGCCTCTTACCTCATGACACCCACCTAACAGAGTTGTTGTGAAAATCAAATGAGATAATATCTGTAAAGCATTTAGCACAGTGCCTGGCACATAGCAAGAATAGCCAGATAGCGCAGTGACTAGAGCTCTGGACGTAGAATCAGGAAGATCTGCATTCAAATCCAGCCTCAGACATTTATTAGCTGTGTGACTATGGGCAAGTCACTTCACTCCATCTGCCTCAGTTTCCTCATACGAAAAATGTGATGTAAATGGCAAGCCACTCCAGTGTCTTTACCAGGAAAACCCCAAATAGGGTCACAAAAAATCAGACACAACTGCAATGAATAAACAGCAGTGACAATAATCGTTTATTCCCTCTCTCTCACCTCCACAGAAGTTACAATTCAGTTCTGAAGATAAAAGTAAAGTAGGGAAGAATAAATTTACTATGTGTTAAGGGGTGGATAAAATCTTTGCTCAACACAATCTGGGAATAGTGGGGTTCGCAGGGACGGGGGAAATCATCCCTTTACTGTATTCAGCTGACGAGTGATCAGGACTGAAGTTACTAAAGATCATTCCATGGGAGGATCAGCTGAAGGAACTGTGAATCCTTATCCTAAAGAAGGGAAGATGTGTCACTGACTTCTAGTATTAGAAATGCTGACCCGAGAAAGAAAAATTCATCTTATTTGCTTGAGCCCAGAGGGCAGAACCAGAAGCGATGGGTGGAAGCTGAAGAGGAAGAGATTTCAGATTCATATTAAAAAAAAAATGATCTAAGTAATGAATGCTTCCTCTGTTGTTGAGGTTTTGTTTTTCTATTTTTAAACAATTCTTCATTATCCCATTTGGGGTTTTCTTGGCAGGGATACTGAAGTTTGCTGTCATTTCCATCTCATTTTACAGATCAGGAAACTGAGGAAGACAAGGTGAAGTGGTTTGGCCAGGGTCACACAGCCAGGAAATGTCTGAGGCCGGATTTGAAAGAAGATAAAGTCTTCCTGACTCTAGGTCCAGCTCTCCATCCACTGCACCACTTAGCTGTCCTTTCCTTTCTACCTTGTTTAGAGGCCTGCAAGGAGGGAACAGATAAAGGGGATTGCTGCTCAGACTATCTAAGGCCCTTTCTAACACTAATATCCTATGAACTCTGAGGTTTCTTCTCCTTTTGGTATTCTATCATCATCATCTTCAGCGGGGAAACCAGATTCCAAAGAAATGATTGACTTGCCTGTAGTGCCCTGTAAGGAAATAAATGACAAAACCTGGACTTGTTCCTCGTCGTTCTGATTTCATGTCCACCACAACATGCTGGTTTTTCATTATTACCGGTTTCCTCCATTCACTCCACTTCCCTCCGCCTCTTTGCCTCACTAGTACATCAGAACAAGCCTAGAATCCTGGCTACTAAACATTGGCATTCTTTTACAAATGGGTTTTTTTTTCTAATTAAGAAGGTAAAAACTAAGGGTTGCTTTTATTTTAAACTGAGAATCCCTCAGACAATAGAAGCTGTCCATGCCAAACCAAGATGTAAAACATTAAAGCTCCCCTCAATTGGACTGGCTGGGTCACTAATAAAATTCCAGACCCTGAGGCAATATTCTGATCTTCTAAATAAAAGGTGTATACTAAATGACCTCTGAAGTCCTGTCCAGCACTATAGTCTATGATCTCACAATACATCTCCCTCTACTGCCTTCACTAGCACCCCCAAAAAAAACAACCTTCCACCTACAGGGACCTACAAGTTCCCACATCTCCTTTCCCCTTTCCACAGACCACTCCCAAGGCCTTCAAAGACAACTACAACAGAGAAATTGTGGGGCGCAAGATGAAATACAGAAAATTCAACCGAAATGCAAACCTATGTTGCCTCTATTTCCAAAAGAAAACCAATTGAAGTAATGATATAGGAAAAAGATTTACAAGCGCTTTCTAGAATAGTTGACCAGTTATCTAACTGGTGTTAGGTAACACCAGGAACAGTGTTAGTTCAAAGTGGAATAAGTCACAGTCCAGTGACATTTAACAAATCATTCCTCTCCTCTAGGCCTCACTTTCCTCATCTGATAAATGGGGAAGATAATATTGGAAAATACTACCTCACAGTAAAGCATTGACAAAGAGATTTTAAAGTGCTTTAGGAATAATAATGTAGCAATTCGTGTGTAAGATACTGTCCCCTTTCTTATTGGTTATTTTGGTTGCTGAAAAGGGTAAGAAAAATAATTTTTACAAAGAAAAAATGATTAAATTAACTTGAGGAGAAACTTTTAGTTTTATAGATAAAATGTTTATGAGAGATACAAGGACTATTCTGAGGACCAGAGAGAGAACTTTCCCTTCCAGTGAAAGTACTGAGAGGATTTTATGGAAGAACCATGAATGAGGCATATTGATGGTTACAAAACATCTTGTTCATTAGCTCATTTGCATGTGAGACAAGACAACTTTTTTGAAAAGTGAGAAAAATACCATATCTTGTCATTTTAAGATTAATCTTAAGAAAGCCTCTGTGATCCTATTGTTCTCTGTACCTCAAGAAGAAATCTTTCTTCAAGAATTCACCAGATCAAAGTTGCAGGTTCCAAAATGAACTCACATAAATCATCTGCTTTTCTACATATTACTAACAAAGTCCAACAGCAAGAGATAGAAAGGGAAATCTCATTTAAAGCTATGTTAGAAACTGTAAAATATTTGGGAATCTACCTGCCAAAACAAACCCAGGGACAGTAAGAGCACAATTACAAAACACTTTCCACACAAATAAAGTCAGATCTAAGTAAGTGGAAAAACATCAGCTGCTCGTGAGTAGGCCGAGCTAATATTATAAAAATTACAATTCTACCTAAATTAATTTACTTATGTAATGTCATACCAATCAAACTACCAGAAAATTATTTTCTAGAACTAGAAAAAAATATCAAAATTCATCTGGAGGAACAAATCCAAGGAATTAATGAAAAAAATTCTAGGGAAGGTGGCCTAGCCCTACCAGATCTCAAATTGTATTATAAAGCAGCAATCATTAAAATCACTTGCTACTGGCTAAGAAGCAGAGAGGTAGACCAGTGGAGTAGGTTAGGTACTCAAGATACAGCAGGCAATGAACACAACAATCCACTGTTTGATAAACCCAAGGACCCAGCTTCTGGGATAAGAACTCACTGTCTGACAAAAATTGCTGGGAAAACTGGGTAACAGTGTGGCAGAAACTGGGTATAGACCAATGCCTGACACCATACACAAGAATAAAGTCCAAATGGATACACGATCAAGGTATAAAGATAGATACTATAAACAAATGAAGGGAGCAAGGAATAGTGTATTTGTCAGATTTATGGAGAATGGAGAAATTTATGACCAAGCAAGAGATAGAAAACATTATGAAGTACAAAATGGATAATTTTGATTACATTAAATTGAAAAGTTTTTGCATAAACAAACCCAATGCAACTAAGATTTGGATGCAAGCAGAACACTGGGAAGGAACATTTGCAACTAATGTCTGTGATAAAGGTCTCATTTCTAAAATATAT
The DNA here is from genome assembly GCA_023548195.1 of Bettongia penicillata ogilbyi. Classification (NCBI taxonomy): domain Eukaryota; kingdom Metazoa; phylum Chordata; class Mammalia; order Diprotodontia; family Potoroidae; genus Bettongia; species Bettongia penicillata. The sequence goes on from JAJHZJ010000426.1 coordinate 173,900, forward strand.
AGAGAACTGAGTCAAATTTACAAGAATATGTCATTCCCCAGTTGATAAATGGTCAAAGGATATGAACAGGCAGTTTTCAGAGGAAGAAATTAAAGCTATCTATAGTCATATGAAAAAATACTCTAAATCACTATTGATTAGAGAGATGCAAATCAAAACAACTCTGAGGTACCACATCATACCTATCAGATTGACTAACATGGAAAAATAGGAAGATGATAAATGTTGGAGAAGGTGTGGGAGAGTTAAAACACTGATTCATTGTTGGTGGAGCTGTGAGCTGATCCAACCATTCTGGAGAGCAATTTGGAACTATGCCCAAAGGGCTACAGATATGTGCATACCCTTTGACCCAGCAATATCACTTTTAGGACTGTATGCTGAAGAGATCATAAAAATGGGAAAAGGTCCCACATGCACAAAAATATTTATAGCTGCTCTCTTCATGGTAGCCACTAATTGGAAATCAAGGGGATTCCCATCATTTGGTGAATTACTGAACAAGTTGTGGTATATGAATGTAATGGAATACTATTGTGCTATAAAAAATGATGAACAGGAGGACTTCAGAGAGACCTGGAAGGACGTATATGAACTGATGCTGAGTGAACATTGAACACAGTAACAGCCACAGTGTGTGAGGACTGTTTCTAATAAACTTAGCCCTTCAGAGCGATGCAAGGACCTAAAACATTCTCAAAGGACCCTTGAGGCAAAATACTATCCACATCCAGAGAAAGAATTATGGAATCAGATACAGAATGAAACAGACTAGTTTCTCTTGTGTTATGTTTTGCTTTGTTTTCATGGTTTCTCCCATTCATTTTAATTCTTCCATGCAACATGACTAATGTGAAAATATGCTTAATAAGAATGTATGTGTAGAACTCATATAAGATGGCAAGCCATCTCGGGGAGAGAGGGGGGAGTTACGGGGAGAAAACAAGACTTATGGAAGTGATTGTCAAAAACTGAAAACAAACTAATTAATTTAAAAAAAAAACAGAATTCACCAGATCTGAGGATCTTGACACCTTTCCATCCTGAACTGCTTAATACTGAAGGAGAATAATACCTCCCCAGCACTTGGTCTAGGGGAAGCTAATTTGGAAGAGCTAACACTATTTAAACAGACTGAGAGTAACGGAGAAATAGTGTTGTGAATCAGCAGAGAAGCAGTTTTTTCAGAAGATGATGTATGTTGTAGACTTTCTTCTATAAAACATGTGACATCAAGGTCTATCACCCAGCATCATGAATTGCCTCATGGTTTGAAAGATGGGCATCTCCTTCATATGTTTTTGTAAGTTTATGTCCACTCTCCTTCATAGATACTATGTGCATTGGTGAGAGGATATATCTCAGATTTATGGGTAAACTATATTATGCCTATTCCCTCTTTTGCCTTCTAATGAGTAAATATTATAATTATTCTGGCTTTTGCCTTATCATCAAGTACTTTATGTTTAAGAATCCATAGGGTGATGCTGACTGATTTTAGATAAATGGTAAGCACATATTGGTGGGGGCTCAGGAGCTTTGGTGACTAGTAGAAGTAACGTATCCCAACATACATAAAGGTTACACAAAGAGACAAAGGCAGACAGACGCAGACACAGAGAAACAAAGAGAGAACTGAAGCCATATAGACAGTTCTGTAAAAAAAAAATCCTGACCTAATTGAGATGTGAATTAACTAACAAAGGTAGAAATAAAAGAAGTATAATCAATGTATCACTTTAATGATTTTCATCGTAACTATCCTGAGAGGTAAACAAAGTCATTTTTACAGATAAGGAATTGAAATTCAGAGAAGTTAAGCCACATCTAAAACATTTAGAAATTAGATGGAGAAAAAGTTATTCCCAGGTAAGCAAGGACCTTCAGATTAAAAGTCCGATGCTCTATCAGCTGAGCTCTTCAGACTCTTAATGGTATATGAATCTGCTTTCTCTTCTAACGTTCAGTGATTGGAATAGTATCATTACTCCCTTTCATTTCCATTGGCTCCCCATTACCTGCTAAATAAAATATAAATGTTTCATCCCAGCATTAAAGATTCACAATAAGGTAGCCAGCTTCTATCTACCTTGCTGTGCTTTTGTCCCAGTGCTTCCAGACACTTACCCTACATTCTAATGAAACTGATTTATTCATCATTCATCAAACATGATGTTCAGTTGCTCAGTCATATCTGACTCTTCATGAACCAGTGGTTCATATCACATCAACACTGTCCATGGGGTTTTCTTGGCAAAGATACTAGCATAGTCCACTACTTCCTTCTTCGGTGGATTTAGGTAGTAGATTTAGAGGTTAATTGACTTGCCCAGGGTCACACAGCTAGTAAATGTCTGAGAATGAACTCAGCTCTTCCTGCCTCCATGGGCTCTGTCCACTGCCCCATCTTGCTACCTGTGCATGTTAAGTCATATAATGTATGTGAGCTCCTTACTTTAGAATCACCATGATATATTAGAATGAAGGCAGGACTTGATGTCATTTGCAATCGGGGCTCAAATTCTTCTGACATTTATAAGATGTGTGACCCTAGGCAGATCACTTAATATTCCAAGCTTCTATTTCTTCACCTGTAAAATGTGGTGACAACCTCACAGAGTCATTATGACATCCAAATGTGATTATACGTGTAAAGAGATTTATAAATGCCACCTATTATTAATATCTTCCCTCTTTTTGGATAATTACTAGATTATGTCTTGTACGCTATTATTTGTGCATGTAGCTTATCTCGTTTACTAAATTATAAGGTCCCTGACAGCAGGTATTGCATCTCATTCATCTTTGTATCCCTCCCCTTCCCAGCATGTAGCATGGAGGTCCTTTCACATAAATTTGGCCCTCCAAAATTTATAGAATCTAATTAAATGGAATGGAATAGAAATGAAAGAGACTCCGGTAGATTGGTGAAATACAAGATGAAGGAGATGTGTTTTTTTAAAAAATCCCTTTATGTAAAAAAGGCCCAGGAAGTTCTAGTGAAAAGAAGTACAAAAAGTCAACAAGGTAGCGTGATGGCTGCACAGATAATATAATGCCCGAATAGTATGTCTACTGTTAGACTTGACTGAGATATTGGTTGCATTTACTGAATGAAACAACTTTCTTAACCAAAAACTATCTTTCTTCCCTTTCCTTCTTCCTTCCTTCTTTCCTTCTTTTCCCTTTTCCCCTCCTCCCTTCTTTCCTTCTTTCTTTTCTTTTTCCTTCTTCCTTCCTTCCTTTGCATTTCTCTCCTTTCTTTGTAGTTTTTTTCCATCTTTTCTACCCTTCTTTCTTTGCTTTCTTCCTCATTTTGTTGTTGCCTTCCTTTTTTCCTTACTGACTTCCTCCATTTTCTTTATTTCCTTCCTTGTTCTTCCTTCTTCTTTCTTTTCTTTTTATCCTTTGTTCTATGGGATAGCTTGATGGGTATGGGCAAAGAAAATACGTATTTGAAAAGTAGATGATGTAGATTGATAAACTTAAATCTAAAAGGGTGGTAATACTCATCAACCTAGACATCAATTGAGTCTAGCTCCCTCATTAAAAAAGAAGGAAACTGAGACTGAAAGGTTAAATGACCTCCACAAGGTTGCACAATTGTAAATAACTGTTAAGATCCATACTCAGGTGCCTTAACTCCAAATTCAGTTCTCTTTTTCATCTACTTCCATGTAAAAAAATAAAGCAAATATAGTGTTTTGAACAAGGGAAATGATACTTTGATTGTACCAGGATCAGACTACATTCAGCAAGTAATTTCACTTTTTAGAGGACTCCGTTTTCTCATGCTTAAAATGAGATTGAGACCTCTAAAGTCCTTATAGTTTGACATCTTTGTCACTGTTGTAATTCATCCTTCATTTCCAAGAAAACCAATGACATCAGGAGGGTGATGTCTGGACTTGCAACTGAATTGAATTTAAATCAAATAGAACTATGCAAAGTCATCAACTTTACTCTTTCTTCCAGAGTTACAGGGGTCCAGTGGCAAGACATAGGTCAGGATGAGTGTTGATGGCTCTAAATGCAGTGAGAGACTAAAGTCTTTTCCAGTTCCCAGCTTGTCTGAGGCAATGCCCATTCAATAGTTGAAGGTCAGGTGAGAATTGAGGCAAAAGAGTCCTAGTTTGCCTTCACAAGTGAATAACTTGGGAGGGGAAGACCTTGTGAGTTTCTTGCCACAGCAGAAACAGTTGCTATTTACACTCACTCAAATCCATCCAAACCTAAGCAATAAGCAAGTAAAACCTAGGCTGGAAGTTGTTATTGGCCAATCAGTGAGAGAGAGAGAGTGGTTTGTATTTAAAGGCAGAGAATTTGACATCTTAGGAAACTGATGAGACCTACAGATTATATTGTTCAATTCTGGGTGCCAAATTTTAGGCAGAACATAATCATGTTAGAGAATGAGCATCAGAAAGTCACCAGGATGGGTGGGATGAGTTAGGAAGAGGCAAAGAGGAAGCAATTTATTCAACGGAAAGAAGAAATAAAGGATCAGTTGAAATAATTGAAATGACACTTGTTTCTCAGCTTCAGAGGGAAGAATTAGAAGCAATGTGTGGGAGCTACAAAAAAAGAAATTTCAGTTCAGTGTAAAAGAACCTTCTGTGAGGTAGAGCTGAACAACAAATGGAAAATGCCTTTTCAATGGTAGTAATGAAATCAACAAGCATTTATTAAGCATTGACTGTGAGCTTCTGGAAAGCAGGGGCTGTCTTTTGTGTTTCTGTCATTGTTTTATCCTCAATGCCTGGAACATGGAACATACCTAAAAAATGCTCATTGTCTGACTGCCTGGCTGCCAGGCACTAGGCTAAACATTGGAACTACAAAGCAGAGCTAAAAAAAATTCCCTGCTCACAATCTATTGGGGGAGACAGAGTAAGCCAAGACACATATTGGATAAATGAGGTAATCTCATACGGAAAGCACTAGCATTAAACGAGACTAGGAAAGATTTTTTTACAGAAGGTCAGACTTGAAGAAAGTCAGGAGGTAGAAATGAGGGGGAAAAGCATTCCAGGCATTGAGGAGAGCCAGTGAAAATTCACAGAGTTGGAAGACTGAGTGGATACCATCACTGTAGAATAGAGTATGTGGAAGGGAGTAAAATTTGGGAAGACTTGGAAGAGTAGGAAGATTGGTTGTTTTCCTTCATTCTCGAAGGGGACCAAAATGATATCACTATGCTAGAGTAAAGTTCCAGTGTGTCCAGCAGTGACTGATCACATCAATTGATCTTGGAATGTTCTACCACAGGTAGACCACAAATAATCCATGTGAGCATTTGGGGTGGATTCTCTAAATTTGAGCATCTTGCATTTTTGATGGGGGCGAGCTCTTTCAATTCTGCTTTGCTCATAGAGCACAGCACTTTCTCCGATGAGGGCATGTCATGCTGAGTGGTCCTATGCCAGTATATCCCATGTTACACAATCAATTCTGAAGTTCTTAAGATAGACCTTGAGAGTGGAAGGGAAGGAAGAAATCAAGTTATGAAGAGATTTAAAAGCCAAACGAGATTTTATAGTGAATATCTCTTCTTAAAGAAAGGGGAAGACTAGATGTTATTTCTCAAATATATCACCCAAGAGATTCCTCCTCAAGAGTGATGTTTTTACTTACTGATTTTACTTACTGATTTCTTACTTACTTACTTACTTACTGATTTCTGAGATCTCATCCAACTCTGGGTCAGACTTTGTGAATCCATAATTCTGTAATTTCATGAATGGGTGTGCCCCAGAATCTTCCATGTTTTCAATGAAATCATCGTTCTTTTGTATTTCCATTCTATCAAATGGAACATTTTTAACCTGTCAAAAATAAGCAAATAAAGACCATAGCACTTGGGAAACAATTTTACAAAGAAAACATTCAAACTGACAGGAAAAGCTAGGGTACATATCAAGTGCTTGCTTCCTCTAGCTGGACTTGGCATTGATATTTGACTGATTTGAGGAAGGTGGGGAAAGCTTGATGCCTGGGACAGAATATGGGAAAGTAGGAGTGATTCTCAGACAGAAGACCATACCAGGGAGAGGATCCAGAAAGGTCTCCCAGTCAAGCCTGGGAATCTGAGCTACTATACCCACTCTCTGCCATGCTTTTAGCAAGTCAATAATGAAGGAATAGGAATCAGTTGGATCTTGGCAACCCAAACCATAGCTTTGATCATCATTCCCCTGGGCAAACCCAGAGAGAATTTATTTCTTTGAAATCATAGCATTTCTTTCAGTCAAGGATTCAGAGATTAAACAACTGGAAAGAACCTCAAAGATTTTCAAATCCAGAGCTGTCAATTAACTGTGATGGAGAAAAAAATGCCATCATCATCATCATCACCATCATCCTCACATTCCTAATTACCATCACCATCATCATTATGTACTCTCCAGTCCCATCATGTTTGTCTATTAATTTCACCTCCCTGTCATTGCTCCTATATAGTCAGATCTGGGTATTATATTTTATTTCATTAGAGGCAACTAGGTGACAAAATGGTTAGGTCACTGGACCTGAAGTCAGGAAGACCTGAATTCAAATCTAGCCTTGGATACTTACTTGCTGTGTGATCCTGACAAGTCACTTAATTCCTCTCTACTTCAATTTCTTCATCTGTGAAATGGTGATAATAATAGCACCTACCTCCAGGATTGTTGTAAGGATAAATAAAATAATATTTGTGAAGTTCTCTGAAAACTTTAAAGCACTTTAAAATTAATGCTAGCGATCATTACTAGATGTATGTCTCCTCAGCAGTGACTAATTCCATGCTGACCATACAGGTTATCCTCAGAAGTACTACAATGAATTGATTGATTGATTTTAACTAAGGAGGAAGCATTTTAACTTGGTATAATATATGTCATGCAGATGGTTGTGATACCCTGATCAGGAGAGTTTGTTAACCTTTATGACTTTCTTAAGAGCTACTCCATCATTTACGGACAATGCAATGACAAGTGATGGAGCCTAGCCAGTAACGTTGCGTAAGTCACTTGCAGAATGAGTAATCTGTGCTTTGGGTTTCAACTAGATACATATGGGAATGAATGATGCTGTTAGAAGAAATCTGGAAGGCATCTCTACAGTTCATGAAATAAACTTTAATAAAATCTTTCATGTTAATCTTGTAGGAAAGATAGAGTAATGTGGGCTGGCAAAACAATATGATTAGATGGATTTGGAACTATTTTCATGACTAAATCATGAAAGAAGAAATTAATGGATCGATGTCAAGTTGGAAGGAAGATTCCAATGGAGTTCCTGGAACTCAATGGCCATCTGGGAAAGCCCTCTGGGATTCTTCAAGCAGAGAATAGATGACCACTTGTTAGATGAATTATGGAAAGAATTGGGGTGACAGGGTAGCGGGGGCTGGACTAGGTGACAGTTGAAATGTCTATACCTTCTCTTGATATGAGTGACTCCATCATTAAACTAGCCTTCATTTCAGAGTACACAAAGTAACATTTACATCCTTATGTTTGAGTTTATTCATGATCTTATCTGTGTGCAAAGCTAAAATCTACCATTGTAAGAATATGTTTGAAAAAAACATTCTAGGCCTCTTGGAAAATTCAAACTATTGAGTTAAGACTTTCATTATACGTTGTTATCATTACCTTTCATGTCCCTGAAGCAAACAAAATTATAAGATGTCACAAAAAACAGATCTGAGAATAGTGTACCCTTTTCTATCTCTTCTCATATAAGCCTCTGTTACCATGTACTTAGCAACAAATTGCAATACAGCATAATTGACCTTGATATTTACTTCTACATTTTCTTCTGTATATGCTGTCTGTATATGCTGTCTGGAAATTATTTATAATGAGAACTCACTTACTGCACAGAGATTATCTCTGTTAGTCAACTGTTACATCTCCTGTCATGACTTGTTAAATCATTAAAGTTTTTACTCTGCTTATTTTTTTTAATTAAGAAACATTTATTTTCTCTCTACCAACCCTTCCATTGAAAAAATGAAAGAAAACAAAAACCCTTTTAATGCTTGTAAATCCTTGTAAATATTCAGTTAAACAAAACAGTTCCTTCATTGACTGTGTCCAAAACTCATACTGCATCTTGATTCCAACACCTCTCTGTCAAGAGATGGGTAGCAGGCTTCATCACTGGTCCCCTGAAATCATGGTTGATGATCCTACTGATGATAAAGATATTCTTTTCCTAATGTTTAAGCAGTGGTTCTTTGTCTGGACACTTCCAAATTGGAGACCTATAATGCTGTGAAGAAAAAACCTGGGATAACTATCATGAATGGGGCTTCAGAACAGAAAAGTAACTGCAGAAAGTAAACAGATGGCTAAGGAAAAATGTCAGAGAATGGGATTTTTTCACTTCTGGAACACAGAAGGAGATACAAAAAATGATATTCTCTTCCTAAGAATATAACAAATAATGACTAAATAGAGTATTGATTCCTAGAAACTGACTGATAAGATCATTGAAGAGAGGAGGGAAGAAAAATGCCCAAATATTACAAGTAAGTCAAGTATTACAGAAAATAACAAGTATAACTTGGTTATAATCTCCTTGAGGGCAGGGACTTTGTTGATGCTGCTGTTGTTTTATCTTTGTTTCCCCCATGCTTAGCACAGTGCCTTCCTTGCACATGGTATGTATTTAATAAGTGTTTGATGAATAGAATTGGGATAGAAAAAAGTGGTGGATCTATCCAATGAGGAAAATAATATAACAACAGGACAGGGAATAGTAATAATACACAGCCTCAGATGTCTGCATGTGAAAGTATAGAGGATAATAATAAGCAGTGTGAGCATGAACTCTTAACACAAAGGTAAAGAAATCTTGAATATTATGGTTATTTGGTGAAATGAGACTAGAATAAAACATCAGAAGGAGACATTTTGTTCAAAATGAACAGATTTGATAGAAGACTTTCTTCATCAAAACCCTTTTCAATATCAGACATGAATCACCAGAAGGTAACCTTAAACAAGTTTGATAAGTCAGATTTTCCACCATGTTCCAGATATACACTAAAAACAAACCAGTACATTTCACTATTGACTACTGCAAGTCTAAATGTGGACATCTTTGTACCCTTTAGTCAGGGATTGTCAGTTTTAGTGATGGTAGTATCTGAATGGGCCTTGAAGAATGTGTAAAAATGAGGATTGAAATGAGGGTAGAGGGAGATTTTGAAGTCATGACTCATGTCAATCTTGGGAAGCAGATGTGGAATAGTCTGAAGTGGACAATAAAGGTTCTTCAAAGATGCAAAGTTAAAAGTTTATTCTCTGTATTACCCTGTATTTCCAAATACCTATATTAAAAGAATGTCCTGACTATAATACAGATTTGAAACTAACATTAGATACAATAATTTGATTCTAGTGAGTTTAGAGTGTAAAATTGGAACCTGTGGACAGAAGAAGAGTAATGGTAGGAATCTAATTCAACAAGTGAATAGCTTGTCATGATGTGTAGTGAGTTTGCCATCCCTGGGAATACTTAGGCAGAGCCTAGGTCACCTATCAGAGATGTTGTAAGAGATTCATGCATTGAGTCAGAAACTGAACTAGAATGATTGGTGAGATTCCATCCCTATTGGGGATTGTAAAATGTCTTTAGCAGAGTGCCCCAGAGATCTGCCATTGGTCCTTTTCTATTCAATATTTTAAACAGTGATTTGTATGAAGGTATAATAACATGCTTATCAGATTAACAGATGACAGGAAGTAAAGAAGGATGGGTAGCACAGGGAAGGCAGAATCAGGATCCAAAAACATCTCAATAGGCTATGATTAGGAGGCAAATATAATAAGATGTAACTTAATATTAATGCATGGAAAATCCTACACTTGAGTTTAGAAGGTCAACTCTACAAGTATAGGGTGGTAAAATGTGGCCAGAGAGTGGTTATTTTGAAAAAAGACCTGGCAGTGTTACTCAATTGTAAGGCTAAAGAGTCAAGTGGGGTAAAGAAAAACACAATAATGAATACAATCTTAGGATATATTCAGAGAAATGCAGTGTCCAGAATAATGGAGATTATACTTCTCTTTGCCACTATTCCCCTGATATATTTTCAATATCAATTCAATTCACTAAACAGATATTAAGTATGTGCAAAGCACTATGCTAAGCATGGGGAAGCATAGACAAAATAGCCTTTTTCTGAAAATATACTAGAATTGCACATATTACTCAGATGAGATCTTATCAGAAATGGAGCATTCAGTTCTAGTAGCACATTTTCAGAAGAAGTTGTCAAACTGGAGCACTCCAAAGGAAAAAGGGCAGGTAGTTAAGAGGACCAGAAGTCATTTTATCCAAAGTCTATATAACTTGTGGCTCAAGGCTTTTTATGCCTTGGGTTTACAAAAACTGGTTCCAATAATTAGGATCACCCAAGTCATAGTGTCTTTGATTCATATTGCCACCACAGCAAATTTATTATGGAAAATTCCTGACTATACATTGTCTAGGTTTCTGAATATATATGGAAAAGATCCTAAGCTCTGACCCAAGCAATCGAGTCATTTAATATCTAACAGAGAAAGAAGACTGCAAAGGACTTAGAGGAAAAATTGCAAAGAATGTGTAAATTTACACAAAGTGATCAAAAATCAATGCATTTTTCCCATAATAGGTTTCCTTTTCCACAGGATCCTAAATATTACCCAAATTCCAACTCTTCAACTTGAAATGCCACCTTGCAGTTTTGATATCCCTTCCTTGAACCCCTTTTCTCTCTCACTCATATAGAATCACTTTCCAACTCCTATTGATTCTTCCTCCATACTATCTTTTACATTCATTCCATGAGTGTTCTGGGCAATATTTAACAACCAACTCTGAAAATATTCAACATGCATTTAAATTAAATCTACATTTTAACATTGTCTCCATAACTTTCTTAAGTCTATACAATTAGCAAAAGAATGAATTCTGGATGTATAACTCTGATCCATCCCCTTCTCTCCAATAAAAATAACCTCTGCCCTAGTTCATCCCTTTTATCACTTCTTACCTGCACTAGTCTTAATGTTATCTTGTCAGTGCAGATGTTGTTGCTGTCTGTCCTGCATTTCTCAAGAGGATCAGTGGCATCACAGGGTAATATATTGACTTATACATGAATTAGATTTAAATGAAGTAAGGTGCACAAAATCATCAGGTTCACTCTTTTCCAGAGTCATCAAAGTCCAATGAAAAAACAAAGTCAGGATGATTAGTGACCGGTGATGGCCTAGGATGCAGTGGATGACTTTGGCATAGATATAAACCAAAAAATAGGAAATGGTCTTAGAGGGAAGTCGTGAACATTAAGAAGGACTAAGAAAGGCTGCTTGGTATAAGGTGGGATTTTAGTGGTACTTGAGGGAAGCAGGGACATCAGAGAAGCAAGGGGCCACAAATGAGGAGGGAGAAAATTCCATTGACTTAAAATGTGTTCTAAAATTTTGCCAGGAAGAGAAGTTACATTCACTGGACCATGGTTAGAAATAGCCATCATCTTTCCTTTTCTGAAACTGTGAACAATAACCCTTCTCCAATCCTGGAGTATCTTTCCGGTCCAGAATGACCTTTGAATGGTAACACTGATGATGGCTTCCCAGTCACATCTGCTATCTCATCTGCCCCACAATCACATTTGGCAGCATATGCAGTATGGACTGAGGGCACAGAGAGTCGCTTTACCTATTTGATTAATTTGCTCAGAAATGGCCCTGAGTATCCATAGATACAGTCTGAGCCATCTTCCAGCATAATTGTCAAGTTCCTGAGAGTGAGAATTTGGACCATTGGTATTAATGGGCCACATCTAATGGCTAGACAGGGTGTGGACAGTTCCCTGTGGGGAGGAAAGTGTTTGCCTATTGGAGATAAATGAACTGTCTCTGCTTCCACGGGGGAAGGTATTTACTTCACATGGGTGCACACTTTACTCCCAAGAGGGCATTCCACTTCCCAGTGCATGGATAATAAAGCTTCAGTTATAGAATGAGTTATTGCAAGAATCTTGCATGTGCCAGCATCATCATGTTGCAAACTGGTAACCAATTTAACAGAACACATATTTTTAAAGTGTATCTGAGATTATTAAAGTAACCGTTCCTTTCTCTAGAACTTCAAATACAGCTCAATTGACCAAACATATGTTGAGACTCTTAGGTTCTGTGGTATATTTTCATTTTTTTTTCTTTTAAGCACTAAACCTCGGTTTTCTTGTCTGTAAAGTAGGGATAGCAATACCTACCCTGCCTTGGAGGACAAAATGAGATCATGGATATGAATGTCTTTTGAAACCACACAATTTGTTCACTAAACATGCTACATACCCTACACCTTCATCACTATCACCTATAACACCATGTCATCATCATCATCATCATCATCATTTTCCTGGTATACCTCACTGAGAAGTCTGGAGTCAAACTGTGTAATTGACACTAAAGAGTCATTGCAGATTCATGAGCAGAGGAATGACATGATGAAAGATGTGCTTTATTGATTTCTTGTTTGGGGTACATAGACACAATTTGGAAAGGAAGACATATATCCTCTGCTTACTGTTGGAAATAATTGTGCAATAATGAAAAAAAAACATTGAATTTGTATTTTGAAGATCTAGTCTTGTATATCAGCTCTATCACTGACTATATTTGTGACTTTGGGCAGGTTATTTAATGTCTCTTAGTCTCATCCTCTGTTAATTGAAAAACTAGAACAACATCATCTCTAAGAACTATTATCATTTACAATGTCTCTTCAAGATCTATGTTATATGATACTCAGATACTGCCTCATGGCAACTAGATTGTTCAGTGGATAGAGCATCGGATCTGGGATCAGGAAGACCTGAGTTCAAATCTGGACTCAGAGATTGGCTGTGTGATCTTGAATAACTCACTGTGTCTCTCTTTGCCTCAGTTCTTAAACTACAAAATGATGAAAATAATCACCCCTACCTCTCAGGACTGTTGTGAGGATCAAATGAAATAATATTGGGAGAGTATTCAGCAGTGTGCATATTAAATCCTTGTTTCCTTCTTTTCTTTTCATGTTGAGAAGTGGAAAAACTAGGAATTTGGACCTGAGTTCAAATCCCAACTGCGCCTCTTATGCTACCTCTCTCTGGGATCTGGTTTCCTCACATGTAAAATGATGTGATTGAATTAGATGATCTCTGAAGTCCCTTCCATCTCAGATTTAAGATCCTAAGAAAGACTTTTGTGCATAAACAGAAAGTGTTCCCACCTTCCCAGGATGCAGTGAGGAACACAGGAATGGCCACCTCCCTAAAGAAATTCTTGCTCAGATTGCTACAAGTCTTAAATTTCCTGCCATTATATCCCAACTTTGGGATAAGGCATAGATAATCTCCAGCAACCACACACATGTATTCTAAAAAGAGTCAGAGTTCAAAATGACTACTTATTAACCTGTCCGCCATAATTAGGGTGAGGTCATAAGAGGCTCTATCAATCTCAGGCCCCATGTTTCTGTAACCTTTGTGAGGAATGCCAGGAGACTTTTATCTATTCATTTCCATGGTACTTGCAATCACCTGGTAGCTGGAGAAGTAGGGAAAATACATGAATCCATAGCTGTTCATTGTCCGAACTCACAAAAAACCCTCAGAGATTAACCTAAAAGCTAGTGAAGCAATACCTACTCATTCACCAGAGAGTACATATCGTAAAAGCAATGAACCCCATTCATAGCTAGTTATTGTCTCTGCAAATCTGCAAATCTCAATTATTTGAGATTAGCCTGTCTAGACATTAAGTTCATTCTGACATCAGAGTGTAAATGCTTGTCAAAACTACATAACTCATTGAATTTCTTTCCTTAGGCCATAGGGAACCTATCTCTTTTCTCCCTTTGTAGATGAGTTTTAATGTAACCTCCAAAAGAGTGTAGTCTTGGCTCAGGACAACAATGTCCTTTATTTATCAATGTCTCATTGATCAATGTGTGCTATCAGGAGACATATCTTTGCAGACCTGGTTCCATACACCAGCATTGCAATCCCTCCTCTGTTAATTACAAGGTGTTTGATCTTAGTCAAATGATTTAACATCCCTTTCCCTCAGTTTCTTCGTTTATACAATGAAGAGGTTGTATTAGATGGCCTCTCAGGTACCTTCCAACTCTAGATGACCATCAATGATTCTAATGATCAGATTTTCATGAACTGCACCAAGTCAAAAAGGGAGACTTTGAGAGTAAAGATAGCACTTCTGAGATCCTCATCTCACAAAAAGGAGGCCAAATTTTCTGCTTTGGAGAACAACAAGTGAATCTTGGTTTGTGCATCACAGACGTGTCTAAGGTAAAGTTATCTGAGATTCCCACCTTTAATCATAGACAACTGTTGATTACTGGAACACAGGAGTAAACTTTATATTTATTACAACCAAATTCCACCTTGTTAGGATCAGTATATTTTTCTAACCTTTTGGATCCTGAATCTTTCCTCCTATATGTTAGCTATCCTCCCCAGTGTCATGTCATTTTCAAATATGATAAGCCCACATCTATTATTTAACCAGAGTAATTGATAAAACCATTGAATTTAAAGGTTAATAAGCCAGTAAAATGTACAAGCCCATGAAGGGAGAATATGTTAAATTTGGTTGTATGCTGTTAACTGTACATGAATTCAGATAACTTTTCTAGAATCCCAGAATATCAGAATTAGAAGGGAACTTAGAGACCAACTAATCCAATCATTATCGATTTGAATCAGAAATTTCTTCTGCCATATCCCCAACAACATAACCAGGTTCTGAAAAAAAAAGTGAAATTTACTATTTCATAGATTAGTCCATTATGTTTGAGACATCTCTAGTTGTTAGAAGAATTTTTTCTCCTTTGCAGTAAGCCAAAAATTTCTCTGTAATGCCTATGCATTGTCTCTACTTCTGTCCTCTGGATCCTAACTATCCAGCATTAAGTCCCTCCTTGATTTATGTTATCTGCAAAACTGATATACATGTCAACTATCATACTTTTATCCAAGTCATTGATTAAAAAAAAAGCTCAGGACCAAGGACAGATCCCTTGGGCACTCTGCTAAACAACTCTTAGTCTGAGATCATAACTATTCCTTGAGTCCAGTCATTGAAATAGTTCTGAATTTACCTAACTGCTCAAGCATCTAATCCAAGGCAACATGAAAATTTTGGTAAATAATTTGCTGAAATAGAGTATGCCAAACCTACAATACTATACAGATGTGTCAGTCTAGTTTAGTAGCCAAATAGCTTA